>WBNM01001010.1:0-56804 GCA_013399055.1 Ramphastos sulfuratus | reverse complement strand
GCCTTAAACCAGCACACCAATCTTGCAAAAAGATGTGTTTGTACATTTGCACATGTACCTATCTCCTACATCTCTCTATATGTATACACGCACACATATCCACACAGCACTCAAAGACATTCTGTCATCCAGAAGGACTTGGACAAGCTGGGCACAGGTGAACATCATGAGGTTCAGCAAGACCCAGTGCAGGGTCCTGCACCTGGGCCAGAGCAATCCTCATTATCAATACAGGCTGGGGGATGAGGTGATAGAAAGCAACCCTGAGGAAAAGGCTTTGGGAGTTCTGGTGGGTCAGAAGCTGGTCGTGAGCCAGTGGAGTGTTCTCACAGCCCAGAAGACTGATCTTCTCCTAGGCTGCACCAAAAGAAGGGTGGCCTGCAGACTGAGAGAGGTGATTCTGGTAAGGCCTCACCTGGCTGCGTCCAGCTCTGGTGCCTTCAACACAAGGACATGGACTTGATAGAGAGGGTCCACCGGAGGCCTGTGAAAATTATAAGGGGGCTGGAACAGGTCTGCTCTGAGGACAGGCTGTGGGAGCTGGAGTTGTTCAGCCTGGAGAAGCGAAGGCTCTGGGGAGACCTAATAGCAGCCTGCTGACACCTGAGGTAGGCCTACAAGAAGGCTGCAGAGGGACTGTTGATAGAGGCCTGCAGTGACAGGATGAGGGACAGTGGTTCGAAATGAGAGAAGAGGTGATTTAGATTGGATGGTATGAGAAAGTTTCTTACTATGGAACACTGGAACAGGTTGCCCAGAGATATTCAGGGTCAGGCTCTATAGGGCTCTGAGCAGCCTGGTCTGAGGGAGGATGTTCTTGGTCACTGAAGGCAGCTGGACTAGATAACCTTCGGAGGTTCCCTTCCAACCAGAACCAGCCTATGAAATATCAAAGCCCTGTGCTCTATTGCCAGTCCAATATATCCACTGCAAGCAGATTGTTGTAGCCCTAGTGTGATTTTCTCACACGGACATTTAATTATGCATCTACCAAGACTGTGGCTTGAATTGTATTTATCTTATTGAAGATTTCCTATTAAGGTTCCAATGAAGATCACCATCCAGCTCAACAAAGCTGATGACAAATGGACAACTATCTATAAGAATTAACCTGAAAAACAGTTTTCTCTCATGGACAAGTGAGAAATATTATATAAACAGACATTGCAAAACATAATATTGCAATTACTAAAGGCTAGTACTAAAACTAGTACTAAAAATAAAAAAAAAACCTAAAAGAAGAACTTTTTTTAGTAATTTAAGATATGGTCTTAAAAGCCAGAGGAAGCTTTTAAAAGCTACATTTAACATCTATATTTGGGATACTTCAGTAGCAGTGCCACCTGAATTAAAAAAAAAGAAGACCAGGGCTGAAAGCTTATACAAAAAGGTAAGTTTACTAAATGGATACATTGATCATTGAACTTTACACAGCATTAAATTTTAATGAGTTTCAATGATTTGAGAAGAGTTGGTTGTTTATTCAAGAATTCTAAAAAAAAAAAAAAAGGGATTTACACTTGCAGATTGCTTATCTCTTTGTAAAGGACAACATAGGAAAACAACAACAAGAACAAAGGACAAATCAGAACTGTGAGGTTCACCTTGGGGCAGCAGGTCTGGTAGGAAGAAACTATTTTTTTAAAAGCTATGTTTTTGAGACAGGACTTAGACTGTTGCTACTTATATCTGGCAAAATATTGTTTAGTTGTAAAACAATATTACTGTTTGAAATTGTATTAGTATTTTGTAGTGAATGTTAATATTAATGAGCAGAACATTTAAAGCAGACAAGGATATGTTCTGGCTACTTTCCTCTGAATGAATTGCTGATTCATTTTGTATAGCTTAACATTAGTTGACCTCCTTGTACTCCTGTTAATATAGTGCTTGTACTTAAAGCACAAGAAAATGTTCAAAATGCTAGCCTGAAACTATTACAGTGAAGTAATTAAAAGTAACACAAAATGAGCTGATATCTATCCTCTTCATTGACCGTAATGTCATAGGTTGTTCAGTAATGAGAGTAACTGCAGGAGAAATGGCACTTTTCCTCTTTCTTGGAAAAAGGGCAACATGGCTAGGATGAGTATGACTAGAATGGCTCAGGGTTATGTTGTTAATTTAACTCTGCTAGATCCTTCTGCCTGTGATAAGACAGTGCCTTTATGGAAACTGCCAATATCCTTTTGACTTTGCTGTCGAGTTTGTATTTAGCCATTTTATGATTTATTTTGTATTTTCTGAGAACAGCAGTGCTGTAATGCATCTGAAGCTGTTTTGCTTTAATTGGTTATTATGAGGTTACTTATTGGAAAAAAAACTTGAGATATTTGTTCTACAGAAAAACCATCCATTTCAAGGAAACTATCTTTCCTTACTGTTAAGTGTAGAATAGCAGGAAGGTCACTTAAAACAGCAAGTCTAGGTGGTCCTGTCTCTCTTACTGTTAAATCTTGGGTGAAATATAGGCTGTCAGACACTGAGATTAATAGTTCTATTTGCTGTTCAGTGTATCTGAGAAACTCCTATTATTAATGTAATTTGGGAGGGATTTAAACTTCTCAAGGCCTTTTCAAGAGTCTTATCTGTATGTGTAATGCTAAGGTTCTTGTAGCATCTTACAAAAGGCAAAATAATGTGGCAGATTTATCTCGGTAGACTGTGCTCAGAAATATGATTGACATATTTTTCATGCAGTAATTATTCCTGATGGCTCTATTTGCTCTCACTTTACTTGCTTTAATTAAAAAGAAAGAAAATATTAACTGGAGACATGAGATGTGTTAGGGTTCGTTTTGGAATTTGTAATATTCCTGTTCTTGATAAGTCATATATTATTTTCCCATTAAAGCAGAAACACAACTTTTCAGTAGTATTAAACCAGTGCATGTCTTGCCTTTGGGTGTTCTGATAGATATTGTAAAACTATAAAACATGAGCCAAGTTTCTCATGTTTCCTTTTAATGGGACAATGTCAATCTTTATTTATCTGTTTTTTACCTCAGGCATGTATGCTGAAATTTTAAATATTTGCATCCTTTTATGCTGGTGAAATGGGCAAATTTTGCATTATAGGCCAAAACACTGTGCTTCTGGTCAGTATGAGCACAAGACAAGCTTTTAGTTGTCATTCTAGTGAATTCCTTTAGATTTGTAATACATACTTTATTACATGGTAGGCATTAAGGGTTAGATTTATATATGTCCTGATATTTTTCAGTAATCTTGTATAACAAAACAGTAGATAATATTTTTTTGTTGTTTGGGAAACTAAACTCTTGGTGAGAGTGAAGATGACTTAACAAAGGGTGAAGAATAGGAGTTGCTTGGTTTCTGACCTTTGTGTGGCATTTTGGGACTGTATTATTGGGGTTAATCTATCGAAGAACATTTTCCTTCCAGATATCTCTTGTGACTCTGGTCACACTACTCAGTGAAGTCCTGTTCTGAAATGTTGTGTAAATTAGCCTTTGAGAAGTATTCATAATGCAAGCTGCAAATTTGTAGTATGTATTACAGTAGAATTCACTGGTGCATCCTAATTATTTCAGTTTGGATATTGGCCTTTGAGCAGCATAGAAACTAGGATTGAAGTGACAGAAGAATATATTTCATTTCAGGTTTGGTTTTGGTTTTGAATTACTTGCTTGCCTTATGACAGTGTGCAAGAGTTATTCTCAGTTTAGATGTGTAAATGGGAGAATGCTGTGGTGTGACTCATTTATTTCAAAGACAATCTCTAACATAGACTCATAAGAGCATTGCCATAGAAATGCCTGTTTCTACTTTCTGCAAAGCTCGCCCAGGTGACTAATTAATTTATAAATGTCTTGTAGAGAGATCTGTGTGCATAGACAAAGCATATTCTGTGGGTGAGGTATGTGGATTGTAGAAGCCAGTGTCACAAGGACCTAATAGCAACCTCTCAGTACCTGAAGGGGGCTACAAGAAGGCTGGACAGAGACTGTTTACAAAGGCCTGCAGTGATAGGCCAAGGGGCAATGACTTCAAGCTAGAGAAGAGCAAATCTAGATTGCATGTTAGGAACAAGTCTCTTACCATGAGGGTGGTGGAATGCTGGAGCAGGTTGCCAAGGGAGATGATTGGAAGTATTCAAAGTGAGGCTCTTCAGGGCTCTGGGCAGCCTTATCTAGTCAGGGATACCCCTGCTGACTGCAGAGGGGGTTGGACTAGATGACCTTTGGAGGTGACTTCCAATCCAGAGCATTCTATGATTCTATGACCTATGTTTGCAGCTGGCTCTGTGTGATGCTGATTGTATGCAGATATGCAAGTAACAGTGAGACTCTTGTTGATAGTGCTGCTGCTGAAATTTAGCCTACAGTACTGGGCTTTGAAGAGCAACATGTTTTTTAGATAGGACTTGCTGAGAAACTATTTAAATATTAAATGCATCAAATTTCAGATTATGTGTTTGAACAACAGTGTGAATAAACACATAGAAGGTCTGTATGAAGTCATGAAAAGTAACTAACTGCAAGTATACTCAGACACCCATCTACACTGGCTAATTGGACCACACAAAGAAGTAGTATTGCTCTTCATGCAATACTCTTATTCTTTCATGAACTAAAAATTCTACATGTAAAGCGAAAAGCTCCATCAGTAAAAAGCTGTATCCAATAGCAGCAAAAAAATCTCATTTTTTTCCCATGAGCTATAAGATTATAGAATAATTTAAAAGGTAGTGAGTCAGGCACCAGCTTACATTTTTGACCCGTGACTGTTCAGCTTATTTTTAGGCTTTTAGGTTTGGTGGTTTGGGTTTGTTTGGTGGGTTTTTTTTTTTTTTTGAGTTTGTTTCTTTCTTTGTTTTGTTTTTGGTCTAACACCTTGTCTCTGTTATTTCAAGTAACCTTCTTGCACTGGTAGAGGAAATAAGTTGACTGATTCCTGACTGACATAACCTCTTGAATCCCATAATCTTTCCCAATTACTCCTGCCATGTCAGGTTATGAAGTGGAGTTTTGTCCTGCTTTTGTACAGTGGGATAAAATGAAAACAACAAAAACTTCCCTCTGTTTTTCAGAATTTTTGCCTCTTGTTTTCAGCCTCCATAAAGTGCAGAGAAGTGCTTGTAACTTGCAGGCAATCTCTTGTAAGAACTCTAAATTGGAGATGCTGTCACAGCAGTTATGTTTTATGTGTTTTGATGAAATTTTCTAATATATAGGCAAATATTTAAGAAGGGAGTTCTTAGTTGTCTGTAATGAAGGGATCTCCACATCTGTCTGGGAAAATCTGGGAAACTGAAGCATCCTTGTCACTTCTTGTTCCACATGGACTTATGAAATGCTAAGCCAGCCTTTGGAGGATCTTAGTTGTGCTATATTTTGAATTCTGCTTCTGTTGAGACTATTGCACAGCTTTTTACCCACCTGATACTTTCCTAGGCTACAAGGGGAAACTGCCTTCTTGTAGCTGAGTCTGCATATTTCCCAAACCTAGTAATATTTCAAATTATTATTTCAGAGCTTCCTTGCTGTTAGTACTCTTAACACATAATAAATATTTCATACCAGGATGAGCACAGGTTCTGAATCTAAAAGATTATGTAGTACCAAGCTTTAAATTAGGAAATTAAATATATTTAAATTACATTGAAGAAGGCTCTGATTAGCAGCCATTAGCATTAAACTTGGCATTTTAAAAACACACATGCTCAGTAGGAAGTGCTGTATCATCCTAGCAGTATTTCTGTTTACATTTGTCGTCTTTATTCTTCTATCTGTGTAGTCTTCACAGTGTCAGGATGACAAATGCATCTCCCAGTGAGTGTTTTACCTGATGCAGCCATACCTGACTTTGAAATATTTTAAGTTTGTAATACTGTAAGGAAGTTTTTGCCAAGGTTGTACATATTTTGCAATGCAATCTTTGAATCTAATCCCTGTGCAACTAATTTTGTACTTTTATTGCTATCAGAAAACTTAATTGATTTGTATACTTTGAGACAACAGTATTGTTATATCCTTTCAGGTATCTTCTAGGTGTTGTTGTTACAACAACCTGCATGAAGAGTAATGTATTTTGGAGATCAGCTTAGTATTCAAGAAGTTCAAGTTGATATTCAGTATTGGCTGGCTTATAGATGGGACAATTAAATGGAACTGGCTTACAGAATTTTGGCAGAGGATGGCTGGTGAAAGCTATTCTCTGAGTGGATGTTGCTGTGCAATGATATAAAGTTCTATAAGTGAATTAATTAGATTTGTTGTACAATACATTCATAACCTCACCTATGAACCATAACACTTTCTGTGTGAATACAGTGCAGTTTTATGTAAACTAGGTTGAGTCTTAAATGTGGGAAATTATATTCATATGAGAACCTGTGTACTATATAGCATACAGTATTTAACTGAATAACAGTAAAAATATTAAACCAAGTTAAACAGAAAATCCCTCAGAAGGAGAGAACCAATAGAAATGTTATTGCACAAATGCTTTATTTGATGGTTGTGATTTTTTGTTTTCCTTTTTGTGTCTAATATTTAGAGATAGAGTCCATTACAATAACTCTACTGCAGCAACACACAAATAGATGTGAGTTTAATGCATTCTGGAGGAGCAGCAGTTTTGTGCATCTTGATTTAAGAGCAGAGGCTCATCTGTTTCTGTAAATGATGGAACTTTCAGTTGCTTTTTAAAAAAATCTGGCTACAAATGGAACTGCCAGATTATTGAGGCCAAAGTGTAGTTTCTGCTCACTGATGATAAGAGGTGGTTGGCAGCACATGCGATCTGATATGGTGAGGACAGGCTGAATGTCAGGGCCATAATGTGAAGAATGGTGGCAAGTCATTGAAAGTAATGGTTTGCAAAAATTTCACTTGGTTACTTCCAGTGTGGCTCATTTTCTGCCATCTGCTCTAAGACATCAAAACAATAAGATGAAACATGAAATTATCTGCATTCCTTATTTGCATAATGAGGATGTAGATGTAATTATGCTGGCTAGCCTTTCAGTCTGGCCCAAACCGGGTTGTTTAACTTGTCACTAGCCAGTACATCTAATGTTAACACATGACTGAAATATAAATCAAACCTAGAAACTCATAGCTAAGAGTAAATAGCTTTGTAGGAGATAAAGAGGGGCAGCTTTAAATATACCATACTTAAATGCTTTCGATTTGATCAAATAATCCACTTTGTAACAGTTTGATATGCCACACTTTAAAAAGGTCTAATGTATCTAAAACATGCATTGTCTGCCTGAGAGAATGAGTTAAACAGCTTACAGGAGTTGCACAGAGAGATCAGCTGAGAGCAGAGATATTGTCAGCAAGCCCATTCACTATTACGGGAAAGTGAAGCTCTGGAGTAAGCTGGAATTTATTCATCAGTCTACTTGGGGCAGGAGGTTAGTTGGAATAGGGGAGATTAATGTAAGTCAAGAAGCATGCTTCCTTGTGCCTGGAGGTAGGCTGGAGTCATGATCACAAGGCATTTTGACTGCTTACTATCATCCTGCTGTATTGCTTGTCTGAGAACTGTCTCTGTAGTTAAAATACCTCATTTTTGTCAGGCATTGTAGAAAAGATCCTCCCCATGGGATTTTTTGGATTTTTTGGTTGTAGGATCTGCTGTATACACTCAGGACTGATTATATCTGTGACCTTTTCCTCTTCTATCCCCTAGTTAGTGATTTTCAGCTGGTAGAAATCATTCTTTCAGTATAAACATGTACCTCTCTGCCATGCAGATTTTTCTGTCCAGCCTAAAGAAGAGAAGGCTCTGGGATGACCTTGTTTCTTTTCAGTTTATAAAACAGAGACTGAGAGACAGGTATTTTACCAGAAACTGTACTGACAGGACAATGGGGACTAGCTTTATACTGAAATAGGGTAGAATGATTTCGATATAGGGAAGACTTTTTTTGTGTTGTTGTTGTTTTTTTTTTTTTTTTTATGATGAGAGTGGTGACACAGGAACAGGTTGCCAAGAGATATTGTGGATGCTTCTTTATTGGAAATGTTCAAGGTCAGGTTAGAAAGGGCTTTGAGCCACATGGTCTAGTAAAATATGCCTTGCCTGTGGGAGGGAGGTTGGACTAATTGGTCTTTAAAGGTCACTTCCAACTCAAACTATTCTATGACTTTGTTTGCTTAATATAGCACCAGAGGAACACATCAGTGAAACTTTAATCTATATTAGTCCTGTACGAGGACTAAAAGGTTTATTTTTGCTTTTTCCCCCCCTTCTTTTCAACTATCAGGCCTTATAAATTCACTTGCTGTGTAGTAACTGTCATGCATGTTTTATGGAAAATGAATATACATACTCATGAAGATCTGCATATGTCACTGAAAAGAATCAAAATTAATTGCTGCAGATCACAGGCACCAGCATAATGCGTTTTGGTAGTAAAGCAACATGAGATTTTTTTTGCTGAGCTAATAAAATGTAATATGAGAAAGAATGAGTCCAATAAAAGGTTCAGATTTATATGGTGATTTTGCTTCCCCACCTGCTTTGCAGCTTTTAAAAATTATTGAAGTGAGGGAGAGACAGAGATTGTTTACCATATAGTAAGGGTAAATGTTTGAGGAGAGAGAGAGATCTTTTATATCCTTCTCCATGTTAGGCTCATACAGTGTCCCTTGCCTATGAGTTCTTGAGAAAAGTTCTTCCTCTTGTGGCATTCTGTCTGGGCTACACAGAGGAGAAAAGAGGCTGTATGATGAGGCTGTATCTGTGCTGCTTGATATACTTCAATAGTCTTTTAGATCTATGCAAGAAAGGCACAGTTGTGCTCAAATGTGACAGCCTCAAAGAGGTCTCTCTGGCATTTTACCTTCCATGTTTTCTGAAGTATTCCTCATAAGCTCACAAACATATAAACCACTTGGATTTAGATCACATTTGCTGTAACCTTATGAATAATTAGAAAGTACTTTCTGATAAAACACAGAGGATGTTTTTAAACTGAACTTAGCTCCCAAGTCTTTACAGCTAGTATTTACCACACTCATAAAAGTTTGTTTTAACTTGTCAGAGGAAGGAAATGTTAACTTCAAAAAGCCACTAAAATTATGCTAAGATTTTTAAATCTAATCTTTAATGAGGAGAAGACAATAGATACTCATGCCCTAGAAATATTGTACCTGGGCATCTTGCAAACAACATCTTCCAAACTCTTTAAATGTTGTATCCTGTTTTCTTTACTGCAATCATATTTTCAGAATTACACAAGGAAAATGTACAAGACTGATGTGATAAGAATTATTTTGAATGGTGAAGATTTAAGGCCTAACTATAATTCTGTTCCAAGGCAAGGGACTGTGTGAGCTGCTATTACTAAAGTGTGCTGTGTAAACACTGCATACTGATGGAATTTGCTTGTCAACCCCAGTGGCGTTTTGTGCACCAAGCTGCTTGTTCTATCAGGCAAGTGCATCATGGGAAAAGATGAGTATCTCAAGGGAATGTGATCTGCATTTTTAAGAAGTCAGTCAACCTCAAAGGTGCCACAGAAGGACTTTATCACAGATTATTTTGCTCAAGAGAGAACTGCTTTATTTGCTGTAAACTTTGCAGGCTTCTTAGGTGATGATGTACATTTATACTGCTCAGACTTTGACAGAAAATATTAATTTTAATGTTTCATAGTTGATGAAATGATTGGTACAACATTATAACATATAATATTATATAATGTCTTGATGCAACATTATAACATAGGAAACAGTTACTAAATCCAAAGGATTCTGATAAACTACGTTGTTATTTCAATATTTGTTTTGTTTTCTGCACCTTTTTGTGTAGTATACACCTCCCAAATGAAGAGAATAACATGTCTCTGACAGGCATTTTTTCAGCACAGTGTGTACAACAACAAACAAGATTAAAGCAAGGGAAAAGAAGACCTAAGCAAACTTCCTTTCTGTTCACAAATTAGAACATTAAATAACAACTTGCTCTTTAGAATAAAGATTATTTTTGTCTTTTCTTTTTTCCTGCTAATAACTATTACTTAGTTTTTCAACTTTACCTCAAGAATTTCTTTAAACAGAATTGCTAAAGAGCTGCTTTGCCTCTCAGCTGTTGTTTATGCTGCAGAGGGGCAATTAAACTGTGGATATTAATATCAAATTTTTATATCTATAACAGATACAAAAGTGTCTGAGTTTGCTTCTCTCCAAGTTGACGGGAGGTGTACAATTGATTTTACTATTGGGAATAAAACTGGGCCAAGCATTTTGAGCTGTAAATATTATTGACATTTTTGAAATGGAAGTACCATTAAATTGCAGTGCTGACAATGGATGGTCCCTCATTAAAAAGGTTTCACTTAAGTTTTACGATGTGTAGGCCAGTGATGAAAATTCATGATTTCTATGTGTGGGGGCAACTTAATTTACTATGTTTTTAACACAGTCCTGCATATATGTTAATGGAATTGTGGAACTCCCTTAATGTTTCAATAAATATGCCATATGTCTGTAACAACCTGCTGTTCACTGTGCCCAGATTGCCTCCTGGTAAGTAGCTATCAATCTTCAGTACTTGCTGCATTCAACCTTCCCTAGTTTCTGAACCATCTATTCAATTGCATTTGGTAATGTGGTTTTTTTAATGATATATGTAGGTTTAAAAATGTTAATCTCCAAGTGGTGCCTGATCCCTACTGTGCTGTATTTGTTGGTATAATAGTTTCAAATTGCAAGGAGATAAAGCCATGCAGTTCCAAAGTGTGTTGTTGCTTGGTTCCACTTACATAGGCTAGGTTGTTTTGTTTGTTATTAAAAGGTAAAATGTTGTTCTCAGTTATACATTTATGAACCTTAAAAAACCCATTGGTCTTTATTCTGGGTCACTGAGATAAAACTAAAGTATTATTTATATATGGATATTGAATATGGAAGTACAAGGCTAGATACGTCTTGGTGGGGGGGTGGGAAAGACTCATTTGATTTTCAGACATTTTATCTTTCTTCTTTTGTCTTTACATTCCAGAAGTACTGGGCCATGTCTGTGAATTCATCAGAGCAGTAACATTCTTTTAAAAAGTGTTGAGAATTCTTCAGTATCAAAATGTAAACTTGTGTATCCAGGACAGTACTAAAATCTTTGATGCTATTTATCCAAGAAGAAGCTATTTTGATTCACATTTTTTAGGCTTCTACTAATAATTATTTACAGTTAGGAAAAAAAATTAGATGTGAAAAGGAGAGAAATGTAAATATAAATAAAAGAAAAAAATACAGGGATATTATTTTCATATTTTCATTTTTATTGTCATTTTCAGTCTCTCATTTTTTTTTTCACGATGAAAAAAGTTTTTAAAATACATTCTTAACATCCTTATCACAACTATATGTTTAGTTGTAGTAAATGCATGTAAAGTATAAAGGTGGCAGGAAAATTGTTTCTTTAATGCTTTTGCTGTGATGCAGGTCAGTACCTACAATTTGAGTGTATATATAGGGTATATGCAAGTGGAAAGAATGATGACTTGGACAAGTTACCTATCTTTTATACTTCTAGCATAGTTCATGTTTATCTGTTTTTACTTACAACAGTTTTATTCCTTTTCTTCATTTTTAAGTCATGGTGTCCTTCTAATTTGTGTTCATCTATTTAATGACAGGGTTTGGGATTAAGGTTATGCTATGAGGATGGGCACAAAACAAGAACAGTTTTTTCAAGGTTCTTTCACAGAATTATAGAATGGTCTGGGTTGGAAAGGACCTCCAAAGGTCATCTAGTCCAACTGCCTCTGCAACAAGCAGGGGCATCCTCAACTAGATCAGGTTGCCCAGAGCCCTGTTAAGTCTCACCTTAAATATCTTCAGGGATGTGGCCTCAACCACTTCCCTGGGCAACCTGTTCCAGTGTTCTGCTACTCTCTTGGTAAAGGACTTGTTCCTAACGTGCAATCTAAATCTGCTCTTCTCTAGTTTGAAGCCATTGCCCCTTGGCCTATCACTACAGGCCTTTGTTACCTGCAAGTACAGTAGCTTTTAATATTGTTGACATCTTTATGTAGCATCAGAAACTTTTAATACTTTTCCCTTAGGTATTATGTGGGTCAGAGGTGAAGTTTCTGTTCTGTATCCAAGATCATAAATGTCTTGACTTTTTTCTAGTGTTATCTTATTTCTTACTGATGACACCCTTTTAAAAGGATTTTCTTCCTGGTAACCTTTTTTATGTATGAGTCATCCAAGTCAAAAGAAGAAAGTAACAGACTTCTGTTAGATGGGGGACATAAAGATGCAGTATTTCTCTGTCTATCTGTTCTCAGTCCATGCATCATCATGTGCATTTGCCTAGTTATTTCAAAGGAGAATCTCAAAACCATTTAGAAAAGGAAGTTAGTTAAGTTCATTCCTAGGAGAACTGTAATTATAACTGGTATACTGTGTGGATCAAGCAGCCTTCCAAGTTGTTATAATTGCACAGTATCATGAAATTTGTCCCCATCTTATTCTCCTCCTTCTGAATGCTTTATGTTATAGAGAATGATGTTTTGAACCAATAGCTAAATTATTTGGACGCAGGATCTACTTCTGCTAGTGTTAGACCAATTTTTCTATTAGTGTTAAATTGTATGCCCCCAGGTGTACAAAGATAGATGTATGAGATTTTAGCTGAAATGTGAACTCCTTCATATGACTGATTAATGTAAAGATTTTGCTGAGTGGGCACTGAAAAAGCTTGCATGAACCTAAGCCAATTTCCTGTCAATTTGTAAGCTCTGCTCTGTGGTCTTGAAAATGCTCCACTGCCGCCAGACATTCTGGCCAATGTGCTAGAAAACAGAAATATAGATACTCATCATACTGAAATCTACATGATTGTAAATTGAAAGAGGTAATATTACACTTTGGAAAAAAAAAATGCCATATTTACTACCAAATTTCCAGAAAAATCTCCTTCCTTTCCCATTTCTGTCTTCCATATGTAACTTGCTATATTCATAACTTTCATTGTGTTAGTAAATGGGTAATTTCCTTTCAAAACTTGTCTCATAAATCAAACAGAGGCAATGATGATACATTTGCAGTAGCCTGCATTACATGTGATGTCAGGCTAGTGGTCTCTGGACCTCAAGAATCTGTGAACACAGGCAGCTCTAGAAGCAATAGTAATGTAGTCCAGTCAATGAGAAGCTTGAACATGGTATCATTTAAACCAGCATTAAAGCAGAGTAGGGATCATAGTGAGGAAAATGCAGATCATGTTTAGAAATAAGAAAGCAGTAGTACTCAGCCTAATTATTTGTGAAGGAGGAAGCTCTTGGTACCCTACTCATTTACAGTGGTGTCCATAATTTGAGCCTTTGTGAGCTTTAGTTCCTCTCCAATCACTTTGAACATAGTAAAATCTGAGTAGCTCTGTTCACTTTTTTCCCTGATTGTGCCAATGCCAACAGCTGTGGGATGATTTTCTTTCCTCTGACAGACCAGTTCAAAGATGCAGGGAAGAGTGTGTAGTTTGATGATACTCAAGGCAAGTTAGATAACACCTATCAAAAAACCTCACTTCTGCTATTTTTGCCTTGAAACCCACCAAGTGGAAGTAGGGGAACTGAGCCTTGGTACTTAGTATGAGATCCATCTACGTTCTGTATGACCTGTGCAGTCAGCACATGTGAGTGAGTAGGCATTGTTACATGTGAGTGAGTAGGCATTGTTAGTAGCTGCATGCTAAGCAATGTACATCAAAGGGAATTGTAAACTATTCTAGAGTCTTGCATCAGCAAGTTTGCCAATTTATCCACTGTAATTTTTTTCAAAAAGAGGTGAAGAAAATCAAAACCTTTTCTATGAGATTGAAAAGTTTTCTCATAGCATTCAGATGAAGAATATGGATACTGCATGTTATGTTCTGGTCTTACTGAGTGAAACTACTCAGCTACTCTCACTAGTTTATCTTGTTAAATTTTGGTCAGTGATATATATACAAGAAAAACTACTCTTTAGTCTTCAAAACAGTTTACAGTACTGTGCTCATCAACACTAAAAGCTCAGTGTGAGTCACTGTACTTAAAAGACACCGAGGTAGAGAAGTAAAACAATAACAAGTGGAAATTAAAAGCTGCAGAAGTATACAATGCCTTCTTTCATAGCTTCAGGGGATGATATGGTTATGTAGCTACGAAATGTTACAGCTTTTCATTCTGTTTTATTTGAGACAGTGAAATTGCATCTGCAATTTCAGAACAAGGAGTGGAGCACCTCCACATTTCAGAGACATCACATTACACCTGCCTTTCATCTCATTAGCTACTTTTTCTACAGTTTGGTAGCTTATAGAATATATTTTTCTACTCCTTTGGGAGAATAGGTGTGGTTTTCAGAACAATTTAAGGCATTTAGGTACTGCTGCTTTGAAATGCTTAGCTAGCTCACAATTCAACACTGAGAACTGGGCCATATGTTTTCCAGAATTTATCCCAGTGTTCCAACATACCTGATGCTAGAGCTTTTCGACCACACAACAGTAAAAGTGAATTCCTTCCAGAATTGCATTGTTATCACTTAACAAAGGTTAAGAGTATTTTCTGTCTGATAGAAAAGGATTAATGAAAGAGTTCCAAGGAATATAGAGGGTTTTTTTTGTTGTGTGTTTCTACCGCTTTGAGTTCTACAAAATTTGAAACAGGACTTCAGACTTGCAGAATGACAGGAAATAACCTAGCTCTGAAAGACTCTACACCAGCTTTGCTTTGAGACTTGGAGTAGTGAAAGCCACACAACAGAATTTCTTTTTCTATATATTGAGGAAGAGTCAATATTGCAGTCTTGAGGAAATATTTCAGAGTAGCTTCTAACTAAAAGCTTCTAGAAGCCTAAACAAAAGGCTTCTAGGGATTCTGGTTTGTATTGGTCTTTAGCGACTTTCCGTTGGCCCTTGTCTAAAATAATATCCAACTAAGGCAATTTGAATGATCTCCTTCCATTTGTGGTTGTCATCTCAAGGGCTACCAAAGTAGCATCCTGTTGTCAGTTTCAACCAAGAGGCCAATGGGTTAATGAGAGGGACTGAAATACATGCAGATCCAGGCAAGTGGTGTATCCAAATCAGGCAGAACTGACAGAACAGTGTAGCAAAGCTCCAGTTGCCACTGCCTGCAGCTGGAACATTTTGATATCCAGAGCTGTCAGTCTCAAATATTTCATGAGCTCTGAGTTCACTTTGGAATAGAGAAAAAGGAAGCAAGAACTGCAGAGCTAAGTTATCTGTACTTTTTTATATGCAGCTTGAAGAGATATCAGCTATTTCTGAATATGCATGTGTTTTTATCTAAGCAACATATGGTTTTGCTGACCTATGCAATGTTGATATTTCTACCCTAATTTGTATGTGTTTCTCTGTGCAGTGCCTGTTTTAGTTGTAGGAAAATGGCTAGAGTGCTGCTGAGTCAGTGCAGCTGGGATAATGAGTTGACCTACTTTTTCTGTCTCATTGGGAGATCCATGCATTATTGGAAGTAAAAATTAATTGCTAAAGATAATCCTTTCCATAGGAAAGTCTATGTGGGAAATCTCTTCACTTATCATTACCTTTTCTTTCCCTTTTCAAAATGGTTTTCCCTGAACCCAGCCATAAAGCAGCCTACAGCAATAATACTATGAACAGTACTAACTGAGAAAAACACTAGAGCTGATGTGTAACAACCATGCAGCCCAAGGTCATAAAACAAATACTCAAAGCACCAAAACATGGGCTGCAGCAAGCTATGTTTTGTAAATTTTGCATTGGAATGGTGGAGATGTGAAAAGTCCTAATACATTAAGGCTGTCCTATCATCTTTTAATATAAGCTATTAACTTTTAAAATGGGTTGCAATCTTGTGTCTTGTAGGGAGAAATAATCTCTCTTGTTTCACTGAGCTTTTCTCTTTGACCTACAGCATTTGGTTAGAGCATCCTTCAGTGTCCTTTCTTTTTGTTGCTTAAGCTATAACTGAAGTATACCTCCCCACCTATCATAGAGCTGTTGTGATGTATGAAAATGTAGGAGGCTTCCTGAGGGAGCAGAATAAGGATTAGCAGGGAGAAACTCAATGAGATGAGAACTGTGTAGTAAAGAAACAGTCTAAATCTACTTCTGTGAGATTCAGAAGGAATAGCAAGAAGGAAGGACATGCATCTTTGAACACAATTATGGGGTGGCGGGCTGGGCTGTAGGCATGTGAACAGCTGGTGAGGGATGTTCCTCCTCCTCAGTTCTTTCAATGTAGCTGTAGTCTGTGTGAGATGCCAAGAAGGGAACTGCTGAAGGTGTGGTGGATAGTGTTTTAGTCTTGTTTCTCACTGGGCTTGCTGACTTTCTTGCACATGAGACATCAGTAAGTGCCTGGAGACGTGCCCTGTTTGACAGGATACACAGTCACTGCTGATGGCATGAAAAATCAGTGGATGGTTTTTCGTTAGCTCATAATTCTCATAAGAAGGACATGGAACTGTTGGAGCAAGTCCAGAGGAGAGCCACAAAGATGATCAGAGGGCTGCAGCACCCTCCTATGAGGACAGGCTATGAGATCTGGGGCTCTTAGCCTGGAGAAGAGAAGGCTTCCAGGAGACCTTATAGTAGCTTTCCAGCATCTGAAGGGGGCCTACAGGAGGGCTGGGGAGGGACTGTTTACAAGGTCTTGTAATGACAGGATGAGGAGTAATGGGTTTAAACTGGCAGAGGGCGGATTGTAACTGGATGTTAGGAGGAAGTTCTTTGCAGTGAGGGTGGTGAGACACTGGAACAGGTTGCCCAGGGAGGTTGTGGCTGCTCCCTCCCTGGAGGTGTTCAAGGCCAGGTTGGATGAGGCCTTGAGTGACCTGTCCTAGTGGGAGGTGTTCCTGCCTATGGCAGGGGGTTGGAACTAGATGAGCTTTGAGGTCCCTTCCAACCTAAACCATTCTATGATATCCAACAATGTGTATCACCTTTTATAAAACAAGAGCTTTGGTAATTTTTATTTGACAGATCTTTTGATTAAAGTTGCTCTAAGAACATTCCCTGAAGTTCCTGAGCTAGCTCTGGTGGATCATTCCAGCATCAAAATCCAATTTAATTTACTGGGCTTTATCTGTACAAGGGCTGAATGTTTTGACTTATTGTTATCCAGAGTAGAGGAAGGCATTATTGTACATAGACTGGTATCAGGATATAATATTGCCAGGATCTGAAAAGATTCTAGTAAATCCTTCAGCACAATCAGTCTAAAAATAAGAACCACCACAGTGATGTTCAGAAAGCTTTTAGGCCTGGTTTTATTTGCAATATAAACCCTGCTGGTCAAGGACTTCCTACCGGTGTATCAGGCAACGAGCTCAATTCCTACTCTCAAAGAATATCAGTTGCTCCTCTTTTCTGTAGCAGAACTGGATACAAATGTACTAAAACCTCTGAAACCTGCACAGACCTTCTGAGAAGTCATTGAGTTGTCATTGAGGATAGGCTTGTAAGGTGAAATACATTATGGAAGATATTTAGCGGAGTTTCAAGGACAGCAATGAATTCTCCATGATTACCACTTAAGCCTTCCTAAAATAAAAAATGTCAGGTTTAAGTGAAGTCTGCTTAGCTTTCTAGTCTCCTTTGAAGTAAATTGACAGTCAGACTCCGACATGTGTGTGATTTCTGTTTATTTTAGGCAGAAGGTTTCTACCTGTTAGCTAGAAATCACAAACTAGATGGATTCCTTTTTGCATAAAATAAAATGTTCCCTTAACTTCTCCTTATCTCTCAAAATGGTAAAGATGAGTATTTGGAATTTTGTTAATAAAAGCCAATAGGTTACTAAGACAGTAAATAGATTATAATAGACTCCCTCCACTCTTCCTGATAAAACTTGTGCTCTAGACCCCTTGACCAGTTTTAATTGCACTTCTTTGGATACGATTCATCACCTCAATATCTTTCTTGTAGTGGGGGGTCCCAAAGTGAACCCAATAGTCAAGGTGTAGCCTCAACAGTGTCGAGTACAGGGAGACAACCATTTCCCCTTCTCCTGCTGGCCACACTATTGCTGATACAAGCCAGCATGTTATTGATCTTCTCTGCCACCTGGCCACACTGCTGGCTCACTGATCAATACCCTCAGGTTCTTTTCTGCTGGGCAGCTTTCCAGCCACAATTTTACCACTTTGAGAGATGTTATGTGACTGAGTGTAGTTGAATCAGCAAAGTGATGCACCTACTGTAGTGGGAGAACAGACCACTGACATTCAGCACATATTGATGATGTTGATAGATTTGGGGATGTCTACACTTGGTCCACCCTTATATTTGTTCCTAACCCTGGGATAGCTGCCAGGTCTACATAGCAAAGTCCAGTTTCATGCAGAGATAATGGCTTTGCTCCTAGAAGCAGTATAGTGTCCACTATATCACTCATGCTACCCCCAGGGCAGTGCCATCTTGATAGAATTATGTTTCCAGCTATGGAATGAGTTTTATGTTAGAGTTAGCTGAGAACTTGGCATGGTACATCCTTGCATAGTGCTGAAATATCCTTAACATGCAGTCTTGGCTGACAGTGTAGTTAGATCTCTGCATCCTGAGTATACTGATCAGCCAAGGGAGCAAGCTTGTAAACTGGCATGAAATTTAGCGTTGTAGAGAGATAACATCAAAATGAAAGAGGGGGAGGGAAAAAAAGGAGGAAAAAAAAAAAAAAAAGGTGGCCAAAGCAAAGCAGTTTATGTAGAAATGTGGCCATGCAAATTGGATGGCAGCCATTTCACTGCTTAAGTCACTCTGGTACCCTGTTTTTCTAGAGTTCATAAACCACTATGAATTATTGATGCCAGCTGCCTGTGTGGAGCATATTTATAGTGTTTGCTGTGTAACAGTATCTTTCCTATATAGCTACTCAATTCTCAATGCTACAGGCAGAGAGCCCTGTGTTCCTGCCAGATTACCAGAATGCAGCATCTGCTCCTCTCCCGCCAGCAGAGTCTGGCATTAAAACCAACATGTCTGGCACAGGAAGATCAGTGCAGATTTTCTTCCCTGTGTGGAACAGGCTTACCTGCTGGTTTGGAGACTCCTAGGCCATGTTCCCTCATTTTGGGATCTGCATGGATGAAAGTAAAGAGGTTGCTGTTCATCTATTCCTCTAGCAGATGTAATTTCATGTTTTTTAGCAGCTTAAAGCATCTCTTAAACTATTTAAATTTTTGCCTATGTACTGTGGTCCCAGGACAACTCTGGTACAGAGCACTGAGATTTGTGAACTACCCTTCCTGGCTCATGCCATGGTCTCTGTAATGTTATGTAAGTTTTTCTGCTAAAAAGTTTCTTTTTTTTTTTTTTTTTTTTTTTTTTTTTTTTTTNTTTTTTTTTTTTTTTGTGTAGAAAGCCACAGCCTTCTCTGTTGCTGTTGTCAATTTGGCCTCTTTTTGCTGCATGTTCTGATCACAGAATCACAGAATTAACCAGGTTGGAAAAGACCTTCAAGATCNCTCACAGGGCTGTGCTCCAGGCCCCTCACCAGCCTTGGTGCCCTTCTCTGGACATGTTCAAGCACCTGATTGTCTTATCTATAGTGGGTAAGGAGCTGATACTTGTTTCTTTATCTCTGTGGACCATTTAACTGATGCTACGTTTCAACATTGAATATTTAAGTAATAGTGATGGTTTATGTAGCAAAACATAATTCTTCTCCCTCGCAGGAGAAATAACAACCATACAATTTAACATGAATCTTCAGCTAACTCTAGATGTACATGAAGTTCCTCATTAGTTTTGCTCTTCCACAGTCCAGTCACTGTTTTCACTCTCCTCTGAGACTTCTGCCTGCAATTTCTCTCTAAATCAGGTGTTCTTTTTCAGTGCAGTTCTGAAAAATCTAAACAATGTTACAGATGTATTGATACCAGCTTTTGAACATTGCTCCACTTAGAAGACTTATAAGCAGACCATCTTCCCTTGACAGGGTTGGACAAACTATGATGAGGAAGAAAATCAATTGTTATTCATATCATGGCACATATTCCCAATTTAAATTGATGCTTATAATGAATAATTAGAGTTCAGTATTAATTGCATGTTGATTTTTACATTTTAAAAAAAATGTCGTGGGGGTATTTTTCCAGAAACAAGCCTGGGGTTACAAAGCTGTACTTGGAAAAGTATTGGAAAAGTTTTTGGAAAACATTGTTTGACTATTGCTCAAAATTTCATGCTGGTGGAAAGTGCACATGCATCAAGTACATACAAGAAAAGGCAAGCAGAAACATGGAACGTACATTTTGAGTTTTCTGAACCTGAATGATTCACGTCAGCTGAAAGTGTTAATGAACTCCATAGACATCTCTGAAAAGAATCTGGCAGTTTCAAAACATGGCCAAAATTCTGCATAAGGAGAAAGTTCTGACACTGATCCAGGTGGAAGGATATTCTAATCCTATCTGGAATTAATCTATAGGATGGGCACACAGGAGGAAAAGAAAGACAATTTTGGATAGTGAATACTCATGGTGGCCTCTCAATGACTTCAGTTAAGTGAAGTCAGCTGCTATAAAAGCTACATTTAATGAATTTATGTGATGCTTCTTTTTTCCCCCTTTATGCTTTTAGAGATCTATTTACATGATTTACCTCTTTTTGACCTTAAAATTATCCTGCTTGTATACATTTGCAAACAAAAATATTTTCTTGCTTAGATTCTGAACCTTATCTTTGTTTCGATGGTATCTTTTTTTTTTCCTCTTGGCAAGCTGTTTTTTTCCAATGCTAGTTTATATTTGGATGCATTTGTATTTTCAAGAGCAACTGCAATGCAGTGTATTTAAATGCATTGCAAAGCATGCTTGGCATAATTGCAAAGAAAACAGTAAAATCGTAAGATATTTCACTTGGTATTAACCAGAATACTGACAATACAGCCACAGAAAAGTGTAACTTAGGTGCTCAGATGGTGGAAATGTGTCATTATACACAATGAATTTTTCTCAGTAATACTATATTCAACAGTTACTAAACAGCTAGAGGCTTTTCATGTTAGTAGTAGTCTCTGGGTGCTATGAAAGTGCATTTCCTTACACATTTTATTACTTACAACAGTGTTAATTGGAACATTAGATTTCTACCTGATACATTTACCTAACATTATTAAAAGTTACACACAAGATTATGGAAACAGAAAGTTTAAGTTTGTTTGTAGCACATCTACAGTGTATTGTCAGGAATACAGAATTGATTTAATGGACAAGGGCAATCAGTTACATTTTTGAAGACCCATGCTGCATGATAGAATCATAGAATGGTAAGGTTGGAAGGGACCTCAAGGATCAGCTAGTTCCAACCCCCTGCCATAGGCAGGGACACCTCCCACTGAACAGGTTACTCAAGGTCTCCTCCAACCTGACCTTGAACACCTCCAGGGAGGGAGCAGCCACAACCTCCCTGGGCCAGTGTCTCACCACCCTCACTGCAAACAACTTCCTCCTAACATCCAGTCTAAATCTCCCCTCTGCCAGTTCAAACCCATTGCCCCTTGTCCTGTCATTGCAAGACCTTGTCAATAGTCCCTTCCCAGCCTTCCTGTAGCCCCCCTTCAGATACTGGAAGGCTACTCTAAGGTCTCCTCGAAGATAATGGTTTCCCCAAAGCATAGAAAGCTGTTGAACTATAATTAATAATGGATGTGATTAAACAATTTACAATTGATCATGCAGGATGAAATCCTAAGGCCTTTATTACTTCAAGTTCCTAGTTTAAATTTGTCTTTGCATACAATAACACTCAATTGTGTGCATAGCTGCTCTGTGTAGCCATCTGATTCTTTGACTGTTGTCTTGACCTCTTTTGCCTCTTGTTCTTTTTGTTCATTGCTAAACCCACTGGATATGTCACTTTAAATTAGCTTCCAACCTCCTAAGGGTTGGTAGCATATCAGAGTTTATATTTGGAGTTTCTAGCATCATTCAGTAGAAGTTAAATGTAAAGCATGAAAGAGACTGCATATGCATTGTGTGAAATGAGATAGAATTTGACCAGAAAATACTTAGACCTGGATAGGAAGAAATGACCAGTGAGAGAATCCAAAGAAATATTACATTAATTAACAGAATGTAATCATTCCATCTGATGTGTATGAAGACGTGATTTATGCATCTTTCCCTGTATGAAAAAAGCAACAGGGCAATTGATGCATTTGCTGCAAAAGCTGATGTAATTTGCTCCCTGGAAGGAAAATTTCAAAGCAATAATTAAAACTCTTTATTTTAAGGCAATTTGAGAGTCCCTCTTACCAGTTCTTTTATTGCAGGCTCTAGTGGTCAACACATGGCAAATTACAGTTGGTCATCTTTGAGAGAGGAGAACCTTGCTTGAATGCCTATATGCAGGAAATGTAATTTGTCAGGGATCCTGGTCTTTTGAAGAGAATGGGAACACAAACCAGCAAATTTTCAGATTCTAAGCATCATTTTAGCTCTTACACATGTGTTTCAGTGTAATGTTTCTCATTTCATCAGAAAGCCAATAGTCCAGAGAAATGCTGAATTTCAGTTGCAATTAGAATTCCCTTAGTTATCCTTATCAGTGTGAGTCCTGATGTTGGTTGGAATAGCTCATGTTAACATAGCTGATGGTGGCTGGTGTGTGTTGGGTGATGCTCACCTAAGCAGCTCTGCCACCTGAAGGTGACATTCTGTGAAGGTAATAATTGGTCATGACATAGGCTGGAATGAATTTACCTCCTCAGCATACACAGCAGCTACTGGAGAAGAGCTTGTGAGTGAAGCTCTGTCCCCCAGTGTTTTGGTGCATTGCTGCTATCCCTTTTTCAAGGTGTCACTACAACTAAACTCTTCTTTTAGTTGTTTTGAGAAGAGATCTTGTCTTGAAATGATTGGTGTTTTTCAAATATGGCATATTTAAAGATGATTACCATGTTTGTGCTCCTCTTGCTAGTGAAGAATTTAATCAAAAGCAGCAAGTGTTTAGCATTCCACTGTTTCATAAACTGTTGGCAACAATTCAAAGGTCTTCTAGAACAACTGGGAAAATAGAAGGTGTTCAAGGACTAAGAAAAGAGCAAGAATAACTCAGCTAACAGTCTTCTTGAAAGTGTAGGGAAATTGTAGAGGAAAAAGCCATGCACAAATAGTGGGTTAAGTATAATTCTGTGCTGAATTACATTCCAAAATATATGACCCACATCTGTTCCACGGTGCTTGTCATTTGATGTGGCCACAGCTGCATCTAGATATTTAAAATTCTGATATTATTTTTAACTGGGCAGAGCAATCTTTAAGCTGGGTAAGTATGTAAGCAGATTGAATGTACCAGCTCTATTTTACAAGGAAAATTATTTTGTAGCTTAATTGTTTTTTTTTAAGATGAAGCTTGATCTACAGAAGTACTGTGGTTATTTAATTAAAAATACTAATATGACCATTAAAAATTAATATACACTTTAGAGCAAAAGGATATTATGAAATCTAATTTGTATTGTTCTTCTGGACACTGTTTAAGTACACAGTGTTACAATAGCTGGTTTCAGTTCACAGTTTTCTGCTTTGTTAGACTGTTGGAGTACTCTGGTCATTTTTGATTTTGCCTTTTCACTGTAGCAAATACACATTCACCCAACTCTGTAAAGAAAGGACATTTTTGAGTTGAAGCCAAAACCCAGCAGAGCGAAATCATTTACTCAACTGTTGTGCACAATGTAAGTGCTTTTCAAAGCAGGAGCATCCTAATTACCTAGAGAATCTCTCAGCATCTTATATGACTCCTTGTGCTGCGTGACAGAAGCAGGTACCTAAGCATCCCTATCTCCACTACTGCAGCCTCCCTTGTGCATACTAGGGGTGTTATTTTATGTATAATTCTTTAAAGCCTTGTCCTTTCTGGGTCATGTGAAGAATTTAATTTCCAATCTTAACAGCAGAAATATTTTGTGATTTTCTTTTCAGTTCTGTGATCACCTTGTCACTGGTCTCTCTGTTATCAGCACTTGTGATGTTTTGTTGGAAAGAGCAGCAGTGCTTCTTTTTGCTCAGCCATATAACATGAGCTTATATCACTGGCTCAAGATAATGGAAGGGTAATCCCCTTCCATGCTTCCATCTTTCAGTAGATCCACTCTCATTTATGTGTCTGTTCCTGCCACAATCATATTCCTCTGATAGAATACTCCGACTCTCTTTAGGAGTGTTGTTAATTTCCTCTGTATTTCCTTTTTTTGTAGCTCATTGGGATTCTACAACTCTCTTTGCTTTTTAAGTATATACATATGTGTGTGTATATTTGTTCCCCTTGTCATTTATATCAATGTTTCTGCCTAGAATGGTATGCAATTTTTGGTTCTCAGGAATAAATTTTTCTTCTGCCTTTCAAGTATTCCCCTGAAAGCTCTCAGTTTGATGCTGAGAGCTTTAGTCTTGGTATTCCAGTGTACTTAAAAATATGCTCAACTTATTAGTGTTAAACTGTTAAATTTTAACCACATGGTTTTCACAATTCAGGATGGATGGTACCTTTTAGAGAGGGTAAAAGGGAGGGTGAAAGCCTGAGTATGAAGGTTTATACAGTTCTTTAAATCTTTAGAGAATATTAAGCATATACATGTTATAAATATGTGCTGAAGTGTTTTCCTGAGTTGAGATGTTTTACCCTGATTTTAATTTTAACCATCAGGAAACATGGTTTTTATTTTTTCTAAGTACCTGCAGTAACTGACCAGGAAAAGATACAGTGCTTTCACAGATAATTGGGAGGTGGTGTAGTAGAAGCTCACTTTTTCTATTTTCTCATTAGCCAGGCATCTATTCATCATTCTCAGGTTTTGTAGGAAAGCTTTTCCTGCTGATCATGTACAAGTGTAACCTATACTTTACACAGAATTGTTAGCTGAGCTTTAGTTATAGCATCATATTATTGTTGGATGCTATTCCTGAACTGCTTTTGTTCAAGTGTGTGTATGTATCTATCTCCTTCAGCAAAAAATAAGTATTGGAAAAAGAGGGACCAAACCTGTAAAACTAATATATAAAATGTGATTTTTGAAGTATTTTTGGACCATTATATTATCTACACTGTATATAGACAATTATTGCTACCCCCTCCCATTTTTAAAAATATTCTGCTTCACTGCCCTTAAAATATTTGTTTATGAGCTGCAGAAAAATCAAAATAAGTGGGTGCTATTGTGCTAGAATTCATGAAAAAATACAAGTTGCAGAATCCTCTCAAAATATTTCTGCTTGATTTGCTTTGAAAAGCTTGCTTGTCTGAGTAGAATGACTGAGAAATGGTATTGTACAGGAAAAAAAAAAAGTCCTATTCTGAATGCCTAAAATTTTTGAAGTTATTTTTGAATAGATTGATTCATATTCAGATTAGCTTCCTGCCAGATGGAGGGAATTTACAGCAAATCAGTTTTTTTGGCAGGAGAAAAATAAAAAATGAACAACATCTGCTTATTTATAAAAGTTGTCCTATTCTTCCTCTGTATTTGTGAGGCACATATTACCTATCCAAAGAAAGTTTTATTAGGAATAAATTGTGGACTCTTAAAGCTTGAAGGGGCAGGAAGGTATTTGTGTTTACAAAGAGGCTGACAACAAAACAAGTTTATACAGTGTCAGCAGCACCTTTGCATAAACAGCTATTGATGTTCAGTGTCTAGGTATCCATTCAGTTTCTGTTCCAGCAGCAGAACTCGGTGCAGGGAAAGCTGCACAATTGCCAGGAGTAGTTATAGGCTGTGATCTTGCAGACATCTCTATGCAGGCAAAAATCATCAAAGTAAAACATTCCACATTCACAAAGAAGGAAGGCTCATGAGTATGCAAAATCCTAGTAGCTTCTTTGTGACCCATAAATATCAAATTGTTCTATGGTCCTATGAATATTTCTGTTCCTAAGTTGGTATGTTGCTTTAGGAATGGGATATTAGATCAATGTATTTGGCTTACAGAATCACAGAATGATAGGGGTCAAAAGGGAGCTCTGGAGATCATCTAATCCAATCCCCTTGTTAAAACAGGTTCACCCAGATCACGTTGCACAGGAATGTGCCCAGATGGGTTTTGAAAGTCTCCGGAGAACAAGACAGAACAACCTTTCTGAACAAGGCTGTTCCAGTGCTCTGTCATCCTCACAGGAGAGAAGTTTTCTTTATATTTAGGTGGAATTCCTGCATTCTAGTTTGTGCCCATTTCCTTCTGTCCCATCACTGGGCATCACTGAGAGAAAGTCCTGCTTAATCCTTTTTACAACTGCCCTTAACACCTTAATACTTAGGTTATGCGTGAATTTTTAATGAGCAGCTTGTTTATACTATTGACTCTTTTAATGTACATGAACAGGGAAATCTCAGGCCCTGGCAGTGTCATTGGTGTCCAAAGTATTGGCTTAAGACTTCTGAAGTCAGGTTAGATAACCAAAACAAAAATTTAACAGCAAGCTTCTGGTATGAATGGCTAACCCAACAATTCTTCAGTAACTACAACTCAGGATATGCAGTAGCTGAAAGCCACAGCCATTCAGAGGGCATAGTCACTAGCATTTAAACTAAAAGAGTATTTGTCTGAATGGTCTGTTAGAAGTTCTTTTTTGTAAATTTCTTTACAGTGGCAAAAGCAAATGGAGAGGTTCTATAGCTAAATTTACAATCCTGCCATCTAACTCCTCTTTCAAACCTTATTTGCTTTTTTCAGGCTTTCTCCCCTACTTGAAAGGGAAAGAATGAGTAAAACCAAATGATTTTCAGGCATGATGAAAATGGAACAAAGCAAACTGCTTTTTCATGAGCTTTAACAAAAGATTTTGTTTTTGAATGTTTGATGAACCACATTGCTGGGGATTGATTGGCAAACACCAGGAAGAATCCTTTGTTATCTATTATTGACACATGGGTTGGTTAGACTCTCTGATGAACCTCTGCAATTTTGTTCTCAGCATCTGCAATAGCATTTTATTAAACATTCTATAGGATAAGTGAAGGAGTACTTTGAACCCTGAACTTTCACTGTATATTTACTTATTCTCTGAATCGTCCTAGAGTAAACTTGACAAAGGGAGACTGCAGAAAGCTTCTTGCATATTTGAGTAAATCCTTTTTGAAGAAGGTCTGAAAATGTGTAAAGGTATTCAATAGGTAACTGTGTTTATTTTCTTGTGGGAGAGGAGAACTTGAAGTAGTTTCTGGTATTAGGAAAGGAAAGGAACTGAAGCTAAAAAGGAAATAGGAACTGAAGCTAAAACAGTTTTCTGTTCAAAATACAGTTAAAAATATGTGTGGTTGGTTTTGTTTTGTTTTTTTTTTTTTTTTTTGTTGGTGCATATTTAAAATGGAAAATCAATATGTTTCATTTTGAAATGGCCTGTCTCAGGGTTCAGCAAGAATGATTTAGCTATAGGCAAACCAACTCAGTATTCCTTTTGAGTTTTCTTTGTTTTCTTTCAAACAGTAAGTATCTGTAACAATAAAATTCACTGAAGTTACAAAAGTAAAATGCTGAGGGGGGGAAAAAAATCTTTGTGCTTTATTTATTTAACATTATTGGAAAACCTTTAGGTAAAAAATGACACTTTTTTGTTCCCTGCATTTTTTTCTTATCCCTAGATGTTCATTAAAGAATAAGCATACAATAAATAGATGCATAAGTAGATAGAATACTTTTCAGCAATTAATTTTATTATAATCTTACTTTCTTAATTTGTCTTAAGAATGGGAAAGCTTTCACCATGCATTTTGTCACAATTTATATTTAAAATAAGAATAAAATCAATTCACTCTTAGGAGCTATAGAAAATCATCAAATGACAATAATAATAATAATAATAGCAAAACAGTATTTTGTCCCACCACAGCCACAAAGTATTATTTATTAACATAAATTGATTAAGCTCAGTAACAAGAGCATGGTGAACAGCGCAAAACACAGCTATAGATATTCATGTGAATGTTAAGTGAACCCATTTCAGGTGTCTCTGTGTTGCTCCATGAGTTCTCTTGCACTGATTGGGCTTCTGTCAGAGTAAATACAGGAATAAAATGTTACAGCTAAATATTTTCATAGTTATGGAAAACTTACATTTGTTTTCCATCAGAAGTTCCTGCAGGAATCTGCTTAGACCCATGTATATCTAATCACATAACAGCTGCCTGCTTAGGATAGTTGATGTCTAATTTGAAAGAATCCACACACCACCACCTGTGGTAAATAATCTCATAAGAGAACATAGAAGACAGATGCCAGAAACCAAATGATCTGTAAGGTCTGATGTCATCTGAGTCACTTTGAACAGGGAGTTGTTTTTTCCTTTGCATTGTTCTTTTCAGTGTGTCTTCAGGGTAGTAGCAGCAGGGAGACCTAATCAAAAGAAAAATGTTGCTACTAGGTGCAACAGAGACATGGTATTACAACAGAAAACAATCCATTTAATTGAGAGAAACTTTCTACTGGTCTTAACTTTTTCATGGTTGTGAAAGTTTTCTATAACTGTAAAGCTTCATTAAGCTTTCTACATTATGGTGAACTATTTAAACTTTATCTCCACAACATTTCTATTTTCAAAGGGTACAATAAAACTGTGAAAATCACAAAATGAAGTGGTTGTGAACCATTCAAGTGATCTTGCTCAGGAAGAAAATATATCAATAAAATGATTGATTTTCTTTATTTTTCTTTATCAGAATGGAATTCATTTAAGTGTAAGAAAACTTCTGTAGAAAGTCAATCACTAGCTTGTTTCCCTGCTCTTTTCCCCAGAACAGAGTATTTGATTTTTGAAGGGTTCTTTAATTTCATGTCTTAAAATTATTTTAAACCACTACTATTCCCTCCACTGTTAATAGCTTTATGAAATGATTTAGAATACAGAGTCATTATTGGGATACTTTACAGAAAAAATATTGTCTGAATTTAAGGCAGATTTTGCAGTGTCTGTACTTCTTCCTGATTAAAGAAAAGTATGGAAAAGGTAGGTACAAAAAAAAAAAAAAAAGAAAAAAGAAGAAAAACAGAATGCCTTAGCTGATCAAAAAGATGTCCTGTGAACATCAAGGCATAGATATAGCTGTTACACATCTAATTAGAGGAGCAGTTTGGCTCCCTCAGTGCCTAGGTTTAGTGGCTCACTGGGTGTTTTCTGCTGGAGGGAAATGGTGAGACAGTGATGCCCTCTTTAATTTCAGTCTCTCATATTGAAGTTTGTTGTTGTTTTTTTTTTTTTTTAATATTGCTTTTTGACACGTAGAAATTTTCTTCAACTAAGTTCAGCATTCAGAAATATAAGAACTCATCATGCCCACAACAATCTAAGCCCACATTAGAAAACTTCTAATTATTGAAACAATTTATGCTAATTTTACATCTTTGTACAGGGAAGCTGTTCATGTCCAGCAGTGGCTTTATATAGCTGGGAAGGAAGGAGTTACACAGCATTAGCAAAAGAACACCAAACCTTCAGGAACAGTTAAAAGTCAGATATTTCAAACAACTACCTCTCCTATTCTGCATTCTTCAGCACTTGAACTCAAGAGACACAGAAATCACCGTTAATGTAAGAAAAGCTACAGTCTTGCTTTAGAGAGATGTGGAGGCATCATCATCTGAGCCTCACAGTACATTTACAGCACAGCAGTAAGCACTGACATCAATCTTCCAACTGCAGCGTGACTTCAAAGGTCCTCAAGAGAACCCAGTAAAATCTGAAGGGACAGTTGGTATCACTTTTCCAGAATCTCCTATATGTATGCCATTAGAATGGTGAATTCATAAGTCTCTTTGAAAGAGAGTCTGCTACGGGAGTTAAACTGCTTTTTCACCTGGTGAAAAAGACCTTTCCCACAGTACATTCAGTTCCATTACTTGCTTTGAAGATAAACGTGGTGGAAGAGGTTGATTTATGCCCTGCCTCTATCAGATATGCAAAGAGCTTGTGCATCTTCCCTCTGAACATTTTGAGCAACAGACAGTGTTTTCTTTATTATTGCAATGTTACATGAGTATTGCAAAACACATTGCCAGTAATAAAATCTTAAAAGCTTGCCAAAATCATTAGGTTCTATACACTTTTTATTAGACTGAAGAAGTGCTGCATGTTCATCACCAGCTGTTTTTCCAAATGTAGTAATACACTATAGAGGCACAGTGCTGAATCCAGTAAGTGTATTGAAAAGATAATATTGCTTGCCTTGTAAAGAATCACAGATTGGAATAAACATTTTCCATTGAATTATAGGTTCCAACCTCTATTACTTTAAGAATCTTTCGTGGTAATTTATGGAGTTATTCACAGGCAAATATCCTTATACATAATTACTTTTCATTTGATAATAAACAGGGGAAGCAAAGCCAATATGGTCCAAGTCTTGCATGCATATAAGCCAGCTGGTAAATACACATTACTCTCGGAATAGCTGCTTCCCCATGAGTTTAGGAACAGTTTATCTGTAATGCCACTTCCAGAATAAGAAATTCTTTCCTCTGGATGACTAGTGTGCAATCCTGCAAGAAAGTGCATCTTTGGGGACCAGTACTTTCAGATATGACAGCACAGTGATGGCAGCACAGTTCCTGTGTCACTAGGTAGAGAAACGAGCAGCAACATTTCTACTCTGCTGCTCATCCATCCAGGTTTTATACGATCAGTAAATGATGAAGTTGCTCTGCTCATTTCCTGTCTTACTTACTGGAGGAAAATTAAAGTGCAAGTTTTCACTTTTACATATGCTGGTAAAGAAGATACTAGTCACAAAGGCTAGGGGACAAAAAGGGTCCTTTCCAGCAACAGCAGGAAGGAGTTCCTGTGAAGCTATCCTCTGAGACCTTTTCTTTGATTACTCCATTTCTAGATGGATCTTGTTCTTTCTGAAAATGTGGCATTTGAGTCTCCAAAAAAACATCTGGATTCCTATGCTTTTTTACTAGCCTTTAAGCTGACTTTCCTTTTTTCTAGGTCCAGTAGTGTTGTTGTGCTTGCTAGTGAGGTAGAATTCTTAAACATAAAAGCAGATTCCTGCGTAAGAAGGAAGGATCTGGAAATTATGATGCCAATGTAGTAGTATTTTCAGAATCTGGAGAAATTGTTTAAGTGATAGGTTGACTAAATTGTGTGTATGGATAGTTCTCTACCTTACAGCACTTCTGCTTCCTGTTTACATTTTTCTTTCTTCTTGTGTTCTGTTTTTCTGATAGCATCTGTACTTTCCTGTGCAGTTTACACTTTGGCTGAGTTCTGCATGGTGGTGAAGTAACTAAGGGCAATGTACTTTTTTAGATTATCTGAGCTAAAAGCTGATAAAACCAGAACATGTGCAGGCAATGTATTTTCTATTACTGAAACACTGTTGAACATTGGTTGTTGGCAAAATCAAAGAAACTTCACTGATACTCCTTTATCACTGAAATGTTTGAAAAACCCAAACTAACAAAACCAAATAAAATGACAACAAAAAACAACCCCCAAACACCACAATCAAGGCAATTTCAGAAACACTTCAAACAGGTAATGGATTACCTTGCCAGTTGTTTGGACATCATGGAATTATAGAGTAGAGAACCATTCTGTCTTGCCAGAAGTCTTTCTAAGTACTTTGTCTAATTCTGTAATCTGTACACATATCTACTGATGTTTGAATCTAGAGTCAGCTGATGTTGGTTTCAGTGTAGCTTCAAAGAATGATTTCTCAACTGTTTTGAATCTGACTTTGCTGCTGTGCTACCCATTTGCTTTTTTTGTGGCACCTGTGTGTGCTATAGTTGTCAACTTTTGTTGTTTCATGTTAGTAGTGATTTAAAATTATTACAAAAATGCTTCTTTATTGTTTTATCCTAGACAGTAACCAGCATCTGCAATAGCAGACTCTTCATAATAATTTGTTCTATTACAGAATCATAGAATGGTAAGGTTGGAAGGGACCTCAAGGATCAGCTAGTTCCAACCCCATGCCATAGGCAGGGACACCTCCCACTAGCACAGGTCACTCAAGGCCTCGTCCAACCTGCCCTTGAACATGTCCAGGAAGGGAGCAGCCACAACTTCCCTGGGCAACCTGTGCCAGTGCCTCACCACCCTTACTGTAAAGAACTTCCTTCTAACATCCAGTCTAAATCTCCCCTCTGCCCGTTCAAACCCATTGCCCCTTGTCCTGTCATTGCAAGACCTTGTCAATAGTTCCTCCCCAGCCTTCCTGTAGGCCCCCTTCAGATATTGGAAGGCCTTCTTGAGGTCTTCTTGAAGCCTTCTCTTCTCCAGGCTGAAGAGCCCCAACTCTTGTAGCCTGTCCTCAGAGCAGAGCTGCTGCAGCCCTCTGAGCATCTTTGTGGTCTCCTCTGGACTCGCTCCAACAGTTCCATGTCCTTCCTGTGTTGGAGGCTCCAGAACTGCACACAGTACTCTAGAAGGGGTCTGACGAGTTAAGTCAATTTATTACTATTTCATTAAGTGTTACAGTGTTGTTGGGATAATCATAAATCATAGAATGGTTTAGGTTGGAAGGGACTGCAAAGATCATCCAGTTCCAACCCCTCACCATAGGCAGGGACACCTCCCACTAGAACAGGTTGCTCAAGGCCTCATCCAACCTGGCCTAATTCTACCTGATTGCTTTATATATACATGCTCTTATAAATATAAATTCTTTCTAAACTTCCAATCAGTGTACAATGTACTCATTCTTACTCCTGAAAGCGGGTAAGAGTCGATTCTGATCTCCAGGACTGAGTATGTTTGTGGCCCAAACTGGAACAGCTTTGTTTTCCATTTGCCTTAGCAGAGCCTTCAGGAGGATCTAGTCTGTGATCTTGCCAGGCACAGAGGTGAGACTGACTGGTCTGTAGTTCCTGGGGTCATCCATTTTTTCCCTTCTCGAAGATGGGCATTATGTTTGCCCTTTTGCAGTCAGCAGGAACTTCACCAGTCTGTTTTCCAGTCTCCCATCTTGCCTTTTCACCGGAAATATTCACAGAAATAGTATCATCAAGTTAAAAAATAATAAAAGACACAGACCACTTTAGGGAAGAATAAGAAGTAAACTGAAACGTTTGGAGAGCTCTCAGTGGTGATTTCTGAGCTGTGAAATAGAACTGCCTATTACAAGCCATGTAGTTCCTAGTAGTGCTGAAATTACCATATTGATATTCAGTGCACTGCCAGGCTCGAGGCAGGCAACACACATAGAAAATGGGGCCGATGCATTTCTGCTTTTATGCCAGAATTTTGCCACTTATCTAGTGGAATTCTTCTGAATCAGATTGAACAGCAGTTTGACCAGAATCAAGCCCAGAGTTATGGTGACTCTTGTCCATTGTGAAAAAGTAACTTTGGATCTCTCCTGCTGTTTTAAAGGTATTTGAAAAGGACCAATAAAATTTATGTTTATATATATGAGTGGAGCCAAAACCCTCTCAAATGAATATCTCACTTTTGAAGTCAGTAGGAGTTCAGTGCTGCTTGCCAGCACTCGTGGAAATCATTCACATGATGAATATGGGTAGCTGTAGTGGGGTATCTGACAGGTACAATGTAACAATTTAACTTCCATGAGATCAAATGACCTTACTCATGCTTTTTTTCATTCATATTCATTACTGGACTGGAAAAAAAAACTGTGTCATGCCTGGCAAGATCAACCTCCAAGTGGGAAAAATTGATGGAAATTTTCAAGTGAAAAAAAATTTTATTCTAATAGGCAAAAAATCTTTGCTCTCTTGCCTTTCCTTCAAGAACTCACAGAAGTGACTGATTTGTGTCACTATGAATAACAAACATAATTCTCAGCTATATAAACTGTTATTGTGGCACTGCTTAGGAATTGGAGAAGGCAGCATGTGATATCTGTGCACTACAGCACCTTTTCTGGTAGTCAAGCCCCCTTTCACATGCAGAGGAGTCATTAACCCTTACAGGAAAGACTAATTACTGCCACAGAGAAGATGATGCTGCAAACCTGCTTGGCATTCCACTTGCAGGAAATTTGAGCCATGCTTTGCAGTAAATGTTAATGCCTCTGCACTTTTTTTTTCCTTTTGTTTCATCTTTTCTTGTTTGAAAGTCAATACTGAAGAGTCATAGCATGGATAGAGCATTACAGGACAAATGGCTTATCAAACAGATAGTGAATAATGCACTTGGCTTGGCTGAATATCTCTAATGGCACTGCTTATGTTTTTAAAATACAGTTTTGAAATGTTATAGCAATAAACATAAAACATCTTCACCTCAGTGATAAAGGCTACACTGCTGCAATACTTTTTTTTTTTTGTGACATAAGCCATATTTTTCCACTTGGATTTATAAGTGTGAAGAAAATTGCTCTTCTAAAAATCAGGTAATATAGACAAATTATTACTGTAGCAAAAGGTGTTATTAATCCATTACTTCATCTCTAGTTGCATAGATTCTGTTTATTATCTGTATAAGAAACATGACTGTAACTTTCTCTAAGCAATCCTGGAAGCTGTTCTATGACAAGAAGTTCATGGCTTATTTTTCTTATTTTTAGGGGATGCTTTGATTTCTTGATGTATTTTTAGATGGGATCAACTTAATACACTCAAATATGTGCTGCATGTTAGTACAGCTTTCTGTATTATTTCTTCTAAATTATCTTTGTGAATTTAAAAGCAACAAACAAAACCAAACGAGAAAGTCATTGTGTAGGCCTGGTAAAAATCTTGGGCAGCACTTGCAGAAATGAAACCTTCAGGTTTTATGAATTAATTTACCTTGTGTTGCACTGAATCAGCAGAAAAGTAATCCCCAAAGATTAAGTCTGGCTTTTGGTGGATAGAGGAAGTTTAGATTAATCACACAAAATACATACTTCTGAGCTGTTAACAAAGTAGTCATACTTTATTTGGGCATTAGTTTCAGTCTTGTGCCTCCTGTGTGAGGAACTGAATATGAGAAATCTTTATTCTTACTGTCCTGTCATGTTCTTTGTTCCTGTGAGTCAAATAATATCTCAGATCTCTTTCACTGTCATGGCAAGATTATTATGAATTGTATCTTTTAGAATTTATACATTTATAATGACTTATAAAGATATATCATTATAGAGGTAATAACTTTTAAGATACTGAGTTCCAGACCAGATGAAAGGTGGCAGTTACTGTTTCTTGTAATTTGATTTCTGCCTATGGAATTTTTGTTTCATGGTGAGGCATATTTTAATCCTTTATTCTAAACTGTCTTTAAGGCACTTACAATAGTGGGCTTTTAAATGAGACAGAAGAAATGTCTGAGAACGTGATGTAATTTAGTCATGAAAGTGGTGATCTTAATAAAGGGACTGGAAAAATGACCATGTGAAATTAACTCATCCTTGGCTTTGCTCTATCCTATTCCAAGTTTTTTTATTACTAATTCTTTGCTTTTCATAGAATGCTAAGGTTGGAAGGGACCTCAAGGATCATCTAGTTCCAACCCCTTGCCTTGGGCAGGGACACCTCCCACTAGGACAGGTTACTCAAGGCCTCCTCCAACCTGCCTTGAGCACCTCCAGNACCCAGGTGCAGGACCTTACACTTGGCCTTGTTGAGTCTCATGAGGTTGGCTTGGGCCCACCTCTGCAGCCTGTCCAGGTCCCTCAGGATGGATCCCTGCCCTCTATCAAGTCGACTGTGCCACACAGCTTGGTGTCATCTGCAAACTTGCTGAGGGTGCAGTTTATTTCTCTGTCCATGTCACTGACAAACATGTTAAAGATGTAGAGATATATACTCACCTGAAATAAGAATAAAAGAAACCAAATCGTATAATTATGAGACATTTAACTTTCTATTTTTCCTGGCTTTCTCATTATTAATTGAACCTGCTTCAGCAATACAATTTTGCTTGCATCTGAATTTCAAATTGAAACCTAATTTCCTTGATAGAGTCACAAAATGAAGCCAGCTCAATGTGTGCATTGCATGTTTGTGTTAATGTGTGTGTGCTTTGTTATATTTAGTATTTCTTTATACTAGCAGAAATGTAAGCTAGGTTTATAATAGTGTATTCTTATGAAAAACAGTCCAATGACTTACCCTGTCTCTTGCTTGTGCCACAAATGGTTGCAATTTCTGCAATAAGAAATGCAAATAAAGACTTTAGAGGTCAGAACCTGAAAAGTTTATTAATACATGTAATAATGAAAATAAACTGTTTTTTTTTTCCAGCTAGAAAAATCAAAACCCCAATGCTAATGCACTTCCTTGAATCTCTGTATCCTTTAGTTTCTTTATACCAGATTACCAAATGAGTTTGTATTCACTCTTCTTGAATTTCTTTACAATGCTTAGGTAATAGTTTGTGAGGAGCAAAGTTTATTCACCCACGTGCTCTTCCCTGTGAAGTGTCATAAGAACAGAGTTCCAGGACACTTAACTCTGTGAATAGAGTTTTTTATGTATTGTCCCTCAGCAAGTTTGCAGATGACACCAAGCTGGGGGCAGATGTTGGTGGGTTGGAGGGCAGAAGGGCTCTGCAGCAGGACCTCGAGCGCCTGGACAGATGGGCAGAGTCCAGGGGGATGGCGTTCAACAAATCCAAGTGCCAGGGGCTGCACTTTGGCCACAACAACCNGAGGTGTTCAAAGTGGGTTTGGATGTGGCACTTGGTGCCATGGTCTAGTCTTGAGGTCTGTGGTAACGGGTTGGACTTGATGACCTTTGAGGTCTCTTCCAACCTTGGTGTGTGATACTGTGATAGGAAGATGCAATGGTTAATTCAGTTACGGCAGCAAAAGCTCATCAAGCAGCTGTAGCTGTCATTGTTTATTTTGGTGAAACAAACTTGCTTGCAGTACTGCTGTAAAACAAGAGACCAATTTCAGAGGTTTATTATGAACTGGTATTCAGTTGCCCAAGGTTAGCTTTCACATTTCTCCTTTTTTTTTTTAATTTTCTTTTTTTTTTTTTATTTTTTGCTAACTGAATCACAGTTATTAGACTTTTATATGCAATATTCAGAAATATAATTTCAACCACATCATTACCATAATAGTCTGCTAGCTCATTAGATCAGCAGATAGCTATTTTTATTTCCATATAGAAAGATTCAGAGTTTGCAACTTCTGTTTTTATTCACTTGCATATCCTGACTCTGCACAAAATACTATGTATTAACTTGCAATATGTAAGCAAGAATAAAACTTGACTAGTCTGAGGGTGTGAGATGTAAATTTTCTTTATAGGATCTTTGTTATTGTACTGAAACAGAATGCAGCACCTGCACAAGTCCCATGCTAAGGACCTCCCTAAAGATTGCCATCACACGTAGCACACAGAGATGCAAAATCTCACAAAAGAAAAGCCAAATGCCTCTGAGGATCCCTGAATCATGTTCATCTCAGAGCAGAGAAGAGGGGGTGACAGAATAGCAGAGAATTGCTATTTCACTCACAAAGTGACAGCTTCTCTTAGCTCCTGATATAAAAGGCTTCATAGGCTGGAAAAGAAAAAAGGAGGAAGTTTGCTTCCCAAATAAAAGTTTAAAAGCTCTGAAGAAAGACCTTTCAATAATGACCACGTAAACAAGTATCCAGATGTTGTTGCTCTGAGACAAGATATTAACTGTCATAATCATGCTGGAAAGTACAATACCAGTTTATATCATTGTTCATATAAACAAACAATGATGAAATTAAATCCTAATGGAGACCTATGTCAGTGCAGGATTATTATCCTAGAGTGAATGCTGCCAGTCTTTTAAAGCTATAGATTAAAGGAAATGGAAATGAAATAGTTCTGATCATGATTTACCTTTGTTATTACAAATTCTTATACATATATAGTATACATTTTAAAGCATTTCTAGTCTGTATTTGTTCCTTCCTTAAGATATGAAGTAGTTGTCATTTCTGGAGCACAGTTACTGCTTTTGCTTGACCTGTGATGGTCAGAGAAATCCACTGTACTTACAGGGTGGAATCATATTCTTGAACTGGTAATGGGAAATGAATTATTGGGATATGGTGAACTTTTTGGTCGATTTTTTTCTCAATAGACTTATTAATCACAAGGAAAAAAATATTCAGAGTTCAGTTCTTTTAAACACATCCCTTACTACTCATGGCTTCACATTTTCCATTTAGCACATTAGTGTTTCTTGCAATCACAAGATTTCTTCAGNTTGCAATATGTAAGCAAGAATAAAACTTGACTAGTCTGAGGGAGTGAGATGTAAATTTTCTTTATAGGATCTTTGCTATTGTGCTGAAACAGAATGCAGCACCTGCACAAGTCCCATGCTAAGGACCTCCCTAAAGATTGCCATCACACGTAGCACACAGATGCAAAATCTCACAAAAGAAAAGCCAAATGCCTCTGAGGATCCCTGAATCATGTTCATCTCAGAGCAGAGAAGAGGGGGTGACAGAATAGCAGAGAATTGCTATTTCACTCACAAAGTGACAGCTTCTCTTAGCTCCTGATATAAAAGGCTTCATAGGCTGGAAAAGAAAAAAGGAGGAAGTTTGCTTCCCAAATAAAAGTTTAAAAGCTCTGAAGAAAGACCTTTCAATAATGACCACGTAAACAAGTATCCAGATGTTGTTGCTCTGAGACAAGATATTAACTGTTATAATCATGCTGGAAAGTACAATACCAGTTTATATCATTGCTCATATAAACAAACAATGATGAAATTAAATCCTAATGGAGACCTATGCCAGTGCAGGATTATTATCCTAGAGTGAATGCTGCCAGTCTTTTAAAGCTATAGATTAAAGGAAATGGAAATGAAATAGTTCTGATCATGATTTACCTTTGTTATTACAAATTCTTATACATATATAGTATACATTTTAAAGCATTTCTAGTCTGTATTTGTTCCTTCCTTAAGATATGAAGTAGTTGTCATTTCTGGAGCACAGTTGCTGCTTTTGCTTCATCTGTGATGGTCAGAGAAATCCACTGTACTTACAGGATGGAATCATATTCTTGAACTGGTAATGGGAAATGAATTATTTGGATATGGTGAACTTTTTGGTCGATTTTTTTCTCAATAGACTTATTAATCACAAGGAAAAAAATATTCAGAGTTCAGTTCTTTTAAACACATCCCTTACTACTCATGGCTTCACATTTTCCATTTAGCACATTAGTGTTTCTTGCAATCACAAGATTTCTTCAGGATGCCTGTTGCCCAGATACAAGTCTGCCAGTGCTTAAGTTAAATGTGCTCAGACTAGTAATAATTCTGATCATGATTTACCTTTGTTATTACAGATTCTTATATACAGCATATGATTTTAAGGATTTCTAGTCTGTATGTGTTCCTTCCTTAAGATATGAGGTAGTTGTCATTTCTGGAGCACAGTTACTGCTTTTGCTTGACCTGTGATGGTCAGAGAAATCCACTGTACTTACAGGGTGGAATCATATTCTTGAACTGGTAATGAGAAATGAATTAGTGAGTTCTAGTGAATTTTTGGTCATTTTTTTTTCTCATTAGACTTATTAATCACAAGAAAAAACTATTCAAAGTTCAGTTCTTTTAAACACATCCCTTACTACTCATGGCTTCACATTTTCCATTTAGCACATTAGTGTTTCTTGCAATCACAAGATTTCTTCAGGATGCCTGTTGCCCAGATACAAGTCTGCCAGTGCTTAAGTTAAATGTGCTCAGACTAGTAATAATTCTGATCATGATTTACCTTTGTTATTACAGATTCTTATATACAGCATATGATTTTAAGGATTTCTAGTCTGTATGTGTTCCTTCCTTAAGATATGAGGTAGTTGTCATTTCTGGAGCACAGTTACTGCTTTTGCTTGACCTGTGATGGTCAGAGAAATCCACTGTACTTACAGGGTGGAATCATATTCTTGAACTGGTAATGAGAAATGAATTAGTGAGTTCTAGTGAATTTTTGGTCATTTTTTTTCTCATTAGACTTATTAATCACAAGAAAAAACTATTCAAAGTTCAGTTCTTTTAAATACATCCCTTACTACTCATGGCTTCACATTTTCCATTTAGCACATTAGTGTTTCTTGCAATCACAAGATTTCTTCAGGATGCCTGTTGCCCAGATACAAGTCTGCCAGTGCATAAGTTAAATGTGCTCAGACTAGCAGGCATACATCTGTTCAAACTTATTTACTGCAGTCTGAAGAGAAAATTACTCCACAGATAAATTTTGCAAAGCGTAAAATACACAGGATCAAAATATTCACAAACAAGCCCCTAATGGCTTTCTTTGAAGTGAAACTGAATTCTTTATTTTTAGTCCTATGTGGCATAATTGACTTACAGAAGTAATGCCATATCTATTCTTATAATTAAAATAAGGTGAATTTTTTACAGTAAGAAATATATTCCCTACTGTTATGACACACTGATGATACAGTGTACAAACCTTATTAAGACTTGTTTTTACTTGATAACAATGCATGGCTGTAATTGACTTTTGTTTGATCCAGGATTTCTCTAAATTAAAAAGAACAAAGACTATCAGATCAAAATTAAATAGCACAAAAATGTATATTTCATAATCCTTTTTGAAATGCAAATATGTTACAAAACATACTTTGTGTATGTTCTCGAGTTTCGTTTGATATTTTTAAAGACTGCTCATCACTGCCTTCAATTAAAAGTTCCTTCTCAAGTATAACCTCTGTGTTTTTCTTATTGTAATTGATAAATCTAATAGAATCATAGAATGGTAAGGTTGGAAGAGACCTCAAGGATCAGCTAGTTCCAACCTCCTGCCATAGGCAGGGACACCTCCCACTAGGNCCTCTGAGCATCTTCGTGGCCTCCTCTGGACCCGCTCCAACACTTCTAATCCTTTCATTAAGATAAATGAAGCCTTCCCTAAAAAACATGACAGTACCAGATGGTGTCTAAGAGAAATACATAGAGGTTTTGACTGTTATAACATAGGCACACTATACAAATTTGTAAGAAAAGGAAAAAAAAATAGTTTCGGTTTGCCTTTCCTTTTTCTAAAAATATGTTTTATTTGTTGTGTGAATCTGAAATGAGTGAATGAAAATAGTCTGTTATTCTACTTTGTTCCTATGAAGTCAATCAGCAATTTCAATGGCAATAGCTTTCTATCAAGTCAACACTTTGAAGACATGTCACTAATTTGGATATTGATGTGGTGAAAGACTACACCTGGTTCTCCTCCCACTAGAATACATGAGAATGCTACCATAGCTTGAGTAGAAGCCACATTATAATTTGTCTCTTTGCTCTTTTGGATTATGTTTCTTTGTGTGCTGTAAATAGATGCCGTGGACAATCAGCCTAAGTCGTAGCTCCTGCTTCTCATGTTTATAGTAGAAGGTCTGAGCAACACAGATACATTTGTTGTCTCTAGAGGGGTAGCACTATCTGATAAGTGTGTATTCTGCAGCTGTAAGTGAAAACCCAAACCAGGTAAGTTTAATTTGACATTTCAGGCTACATCTAAAAGCACCAGCCAGGGAATTTATATTGAAGAAAAGAACCTGTGGGAATGTAAAGTTGGTGATAGAAAGAAAAATAATCTCAACAACAGCCTATAGTATGTCATATATCCATTAACCCATGTAGACCCATTTCCAACTGCAGAATTCTTGTCTGAGGAGAAGGAAGATATCAACCAGCAAATAATGTTATTGTTCAATCTGTACCTGTCCAATTGTCTAATTTTTGCCAGAATCACATCTAGAAGGTAACTTAAAATATGTACATAGTAGAGCAAAATTGGGTAAAGGCAAACACACAGAGTACCTTAGAAAAAGTCAAGAGTGTAACAACATAGCTGTTGGCCTTACTGTAATGCTTTTTATGTCCAAGTCCTTATTTTCTCTTTCTGTGTTTTTCAGGAAATGCTCCCCTCTCATTAGCTATTTTGATTCACATCCTCTGAAGGTTCCAGCACAGCTTCTCAGCTTGTCCAATCTGCTAATATTAACATAGCGATGCAACTGGTCAGTGCCAGGCTGGTTTGGCATCTGCCTGCATCTCTCTGTGTAAGCAAGCTCATCTTGCTATTTGGACAAGACAAACATGTTTTCTGCTACTCAAATGTCTTTGACCTGCATGCCATTCCTCTCTTCACACCAAATCACCACAGCACTCCAATTCTAAAATCTGTTATTCAGTTACCCTCACCAAAAACATGAGCTGATTTCCCCCTCTGTAGTATCAGTTCTGTGTATATAATACTCTGATTTCCTAGAAGCTTTGCTATGAAAATGATGGCTAATTCTTGCCTGTTCCCCAGCACCTTCCCCTGAAAATGTGATCTTTTTGAAGGCCTGGAAAATAACAAGCTACACATAGACATTTTTTCAGTAGCTTAAACCAGCATTTGCTTCTCAATCTGCAGCTTCACATTGATTAGATGGTAGATTTTATAGATTAACTCCTGACCTCTACAGTACTTTTGTTCTCCCCTATGCTGTTGGGAGATTTATTGATTTAATTGAAGGACTCCTTACCAGCATTTTTCAGCTGTACATATGTCTCTTCCTCCTTAAGCTGCTTACTCATTTTCTTGCTCTCTAGGCTAAGACTAGTATTTTCATAGAGGTTATAAGTTACAAGAAAGACTCAATTACTCTTCAAGCATCTGCTTCTGATTAGCTTGACTTTAACTTACCTTTATCAATAGATTAATTTCTCCTATGTCTATGCTACATAGGGAATTTCCCTGGGGATGTGTATGGATTAGTCACAAGAATATGAAAGTAATTTCATTTGAAAGAAACAGAGCTCATTTTAACAATGCAATGGCAGCTTTGGGTTGTATTTACTGTGGAGCTTTGAGATTTTATTTTTTTTCCTCCTGACAGCTATTTCTGCAAATTAACAAAGCACAAGTTAATAAAAATAATGAAATATAAAGATATTACAGCAATACTAAAGCATCTATCATTGCTCTCCTTGCTTTTAAAGCAGCAATAGTAAGTGCAACATAAAAAGCAGAGTGATTTTGTGTTAGGCCAGAGAGTGGAATTGTTAAAACATTGTTTGGTGTTCCTCAGGTTATCTGAAGGTTTTTAAATGGAAATGCAGAATCTGTGGCAATAGTCAAGAACTTGTAGAAAGAGCTGTAAAAGACTTTAATATCACTGCACTACTACTAGTTAGTTTCTAAATAAGTTTCAGTGACTCAGGAAATGGGTATAAATGACCTGCTGGGGAGAAGAAGAAGGTAATTATAGTGCTGGCTCAGCTGCAATCATTACCAGGTTAAATTGCTCTGGTTTTCAGAAGTGTCTTGGACTAAGACTTCTCGTGTCTACTTGTTCCTATTGTTTGTTTTGTTTTGTTTGTGCAGTCTAAGGGGAAAAAACACAGTTGTTTGCACCACTGGGAAGAAATTATTTGCTGTGAGGGTGATGAGGAACTGAAACAGGTTATTCTAGGGGTTTGTGGATGCCTCATTCCCTGGCAGTGTTCAAAGACAGGTTGAATGGAGCTTTGAGCAACCTGATCTAGTGGAATGTGTCCCTGTCCACAGCAGGAGGCTTGAATTAGATGATCTCTAAGGTCCATTCCAACCCAAGCCATTGTGCACAACATATAGAATCATACTGGCTAATTTGAGGCTCCACATTTTTGTTCTTATTATAGCAATCTTAATCAATTTGTAGTCAAGCAAAAGTGCCAGCTGCAATGATGAATGTTAACATATAGGTGTACTGCACATAGAGAAATCCTCCACTTATATACATACTTATATATGTGTAATACATTTCCTATAATCTTCATTACCTTAGCATTGCAGAGATACCAAAACTTTCTGTGTTGCCAAGAGAGTTTACACAGCTTTATTGAAATTAGCAGGAACTCTGAAGTAGGAGACATCCCTGAATATTCCTGCCTCGTGTTTGTTGTTTCTTCTTCATGTTTCAAACAAGTCAAAAGAGGATAATTTGGATTTTCATTACTAGAATATTATTTTTTCTTGCAACTATGGTTCAGTGTATCTGTCCAGTTTAATTTCAGACTGGAAAAATGCTGGTTTGAAATCTGATCTCCTTCTGCTCCAGCTAAAGGAAAGTGAGGCAGAATATAGTTATTCTTTTCCTGTAGTAGTTTATATTTATGACAAACATTAAAAAAAAAATCTAATGGAACAATGTAGCTGAAGGCAATAATTGGCTTTGGTAGTTACAAGTCTAGTAAAGAAATGAGTGGAAATTTCTGTGTAGCATGTTACTTTTTTTTTAAATTCCCATAGCTAAAATAAAAAGAAGAAAGAGTGTTCTATTATTTAAATGCATATTATTGATTTGTTTTATTAAAGGAAAAAAGTTATTCAACAGGAAAACATATTTACTGTTGGAAACTTCCATCAAAGGAAAAATGAAATATAGAGCAATATATCAAATTAGCCAACATACAACAACAGTAAAATCACAAAATATTGATTTCCAATCCTCTGCCAAACACCTTCTGGTGAACCCCTACAATGACATTTGAAATGCTTCCATTATTATCTCTCTGTCCCTTACAGGTGCTGCAGGGCTGACAGCTGGGACACTTAGGCCATGGTCCCAGGTTATAGGTTAAATCACCAATGAGTAAAAGCATCAGCTGAGATGCTGGGTTGGAGTGTCTGATGGATTTGGGACCACTTCTTTTTAACAGCTTTGTTGATGACCTTGATTCAGGCATAGAGCGTCAGCTGTAAGTTTGCAGATGACACCAAATTAGGTGGCAGTGTTGATTTGAATGAGGGTAGAGAGGCTCTTCAGAGGGACTTGGATAGGCTAGATCCGTGGGTCAACATGAATGGGATGAGTTTCAACAAGGTCAAATGTCAGGTCCTGCACCTGGGTCACAATGACCCCAAGCAATGCTCCAAGCTTGGGGCAGTGTGGCTGGAGAGCTGCTGGCAGAAAGGGACTTTGGGGTTGCAATAGGCAACTGAATATGAGCCAACAGTGTGCCCAGGCTGCCAAGAAAGCCAATGGCATCCTGGCTTGTACTAAAAATGCTGTGGCCAGCAGGAGCAGGGAGGTGATTGTCCCTTTGTACTTGGTTTTGATGGGGCTGCACCTCAAGTGTTGTGTTCAGTTTTGGGCACCGCATTACAAGAGAGATGTGGAGGTGCTGGAGTAGATCCAGAGGAGGGCAACACAGCTGGGGAAGGGCCTAGAGAATAAATCTAATGGAGAGTGACAGAGTGAGCTGGGGATGGTTAGTGTGTAAAAGAGGAGTCTGAAGGGAGGCCTAATTGCTGTCTACAACTACCTGAAGGGGCATTGTGGAGAGGCTGCTGCTGGGCTCTTCTCACAGGTAATTGGAGACAAAAACAAGGGGGAATAGCCTCAAGCTGAGACTGGGGAGGTTGAGATTGGACATTAGAAAAAAAATTTTCACGGAGAGAGTGGTCAGGGACTGGAATGAGCTGCCCAGGGAGAGGTGGTGCAGTGTTTAGGGGTCGTTTGGATGTGGCGCTTGTGGATATGGTTTAAGGTGAATCTTGTAGAGTAGGATTGTAAGTTTGACTTGGTGATCCTGAGAGGCTTTTCCAACCTGGATGTTTCTGTGATTAAATACCTAACCACTTTTTCCAGGTCCAGGAAGAGGACTGAAAAGAAGGTGAAGACAGAATGATTTTAGTATGTCACAGATCAACTTTATCTTATGTAACAGGACTCACAGTGTTAAATCCTTTGGCTGTGACACACAGCATGAATTTACATTTATTTAAAAAATTTTGAATCCATTTACATCAGCTCTGTGCATGTGTGAATTGCCTTAGTGGCCTCATTAGGGACTTGTGGGAAAAAAAAAAAAAGCTTTGTTTAAAAAAATATAACTGCTGTAGATTTTCAAATGCCAAACTGGCCTCTATTTAAAGAAAATCTTTCTACAAATAAATAAGGATTAACTTAATTGATCATATACAGAATATTCACATAACCCAGGATTATCTTGAACACTGTCAGTACTGTGATACATAGACAAGACCACAAGTGTAAACATCTGTTGATGCTCTCCACACTATATTTTCAGCCCCTCTGGGTGCATTAGATCTTACTGACCTGGAAATGATGTGTTTAGAATCTATGGATTTTTTTCTCTATGAATTTTCTCAGTTGGTTCTTGAAGTCCAGTGACTATTTAGCTGCTTCAACATCCTGCAGTAAAACATTCCAAGGTTTAGACGTGTTTGACCGCAATAATTTTTTTTCTCCTTTAATTTTTATTCCTTTGGAATTGCCAAACATTCTGTGGTATTTCTTAAATACTGCATCACACCTATCCTCCAGTCCTGTGGTACAGTGACAGATTTAAGTGGAAGGTTACACACTATAGTTTATTTTGTGTGAAGTTACTTTAGATTGTTGAATAAATGCCATCTGGTTGTGGCAATTTGTTACCGTTCGTTCATTTTATAAGCTCTTTATAGTGATACTACTGTTTGAGGTAAATCCTTCAGTGTGTTCTTGGTAAGCCTCCCAGATCTCTGGGGTTGGAACTAGATGATCCTTGAGGTCCCTTCCAACCTTACCATTCTATGATTCTATTGTGAATATGGATGGACATTTGTCTTACATTGTGATCATCAGATCACCCTACATAGCCTCTGCCAGGTTTCCTAGCAATGTATTTAATTTTGTTTGGTTTTTTGGTTTGTTTTCATATATTCTCCAAACATTTGGTTTGCTTTATTACAATTTTACATATAACTTGGTAGAATTTGTTTCTTGCATGGAGAATAATTTTTCCCAGAGCCTTTATTACTTCAAAGAAACTTTGTCTGCCATGGTGATTAATAGTGTCAGATATTTTTTTTCCTCCTCTATCTTTTTTTTTTTTCCTTAATACTTTATATGCAATATGACCCTCTAACATGCCCAATTTTCCAGTATCTCCTGATAGTCTTCTGATAGGTGCAAATAAGTAAAAAGAGAATTCTGAAAAAAACACAACACATTTGTAGCCCAAGCATGACAAATTTTTTTCTTCAGTGAAAAACACTTTTGGTAAGCGCAGAAACTTCAGTTCAGCTTCTGTCCTTATGATACAATCTTGTTCATCAACCTCATTTTGTATCTTTGAGATACTTATGTCAGACTCTCCCTTAGTTGAGGAGGGCTGGAGTAGGATAAGTGTTAATGGGCAAAAATTTGAACACCTAATTATAAGGGAAAACTTTCCTGTGAGGGTGCTGGAGTACTTGAAGAGGCTACCCAGAGAGGTTGTGGAGTCTCCTTCTCTGGAGACTTTCTGAAGCTGCCTGGACATGTTTCTGTGCAGCCTGTTCTAGATAAACCTGCTTTAGCAGGCAGGTTGGAGCAGATGACCTCCAGAGGTCCCTTCTGACACCTACCATTCTATGATTTTGTGAAATCTAGACTCAACAAGAAAAGCGTTAAGAGGAACGGGCAGCATCATTCAGCAGGTATCCATCACAGCAGCTCCAAAGAAGGCCAGAAGCCCATCAGAGTATGCAAGAGACTCAGAAGTGGTAAGATTTTCCTGTTTGCCTGTTAGTATAAATGAAGCAAATGCACAGCAGCTCTGTGTAACTTAACCTAGAGCCATTGTTCAAATGCTTATCAATCTACCTACACTTTGGCTTTTCTGACAGTCAGTTAAGGAAAGAATGTGACTGCATCTATTCTTTTTTATAAGTCACTGCAAATGCCATGTCTTACTCTTTTAAAGGTTATATTTCTGTGTCCTGCACTTGTGAAATTACAGTTTTATTTGCATTTTCAATTTGCTATAGCAATCATACTTTCACTTCAAATCTGCCATTTGCAATTTCTTTCTCATTGTATAATCACCAGAATTTTATGACTCTAAGATGCCCTTTATCATGGTTTACTTTCCCACTCATTTAGGCATAGATTTTCATGTCTCACCACGTGTATCTATGTTCTTCATCATAATTTCCTCCATCCTCTTCTGGTTTCTCAAGAAATAAGTCTAGAAAGAAAAAAGTGTTTTAAAATAAATCAATACTTTAAAAAGAAGGTAGTTCAAATTTGGACAAAGTGGAATTTAGTTCACCTCTTCTTGGACTTAAATCTTATGGAAGACATTTATTTATGAGATTTTTTAATGAGATTATTTAGGAGAATTGTATTTCAAATGACTATTAAGGAATCCAAACAGGAACAGTTTCCCAGTGCTATATGTGTGAATAGATATATGACCAGTAATTACAAGTTAGAGGAATCATCTCTAGAACTGACTGCCTGCATAAAAAATTTCTGAATGCAGAAGATAATGGAATCCATTCAACCATTTGACACCACTGTGCAGTGCCTAAACCCAGAGCTACAAAGGAAGTTTAAGGCCTTGTAGATAATTTCTTCATACGTTCCTCCAGGGATAGGCATGCAGAGAGTCTAAACCTAAGCTAATGTCAGGGCAGCAGCTCTGTGGTTTTGTATACTAATGGAGGTGTGTTATGCTTGTAAGAGAATGGAAAGCCTGTATATGGTAGATCACAGTAAAGTGTAAGAGACATCAAACCTAAAGTGTAAATGGATCATTGTTGCTTTTCCCAGATAATTATTAAAAAACCCCAAACCAACCAACCAACCAAATAAAATCACAAAATCCACCATTTCTCTGTGAACAGCCATTTTGCTTTTATTTTCTCATCATCGGTTTTCAAAGGGACAAAAAGAAAATGCCCAGGGCTCATTTTGGCTTCATCCTATGTGATTATAATAGTGACAATCCTCTGGCCCTTTTTTACAGGCTGCAATTTCACCCTGGCTTACATAGGGAGAAAAGGTCCAAATATCATATGTGTCTGGCATGATTTAAGTTACAGCTAGAGGTATGGTTAGAGAAGTGACAACTGAAGTGTGTCAGGGAGCCAAGACTTTGAAACTGCATTGGCAGGCTAGAAGAGAATTAAATATCTGGCTTTGAATCAGAAGTAGCAGATCTGAGCTACTAGTCCAATGAGTTAATTTATCCCTTTGAGAAGAGACTGTCTTATTAGATTGCTTTGAGCAGAAACTGCCTTATCAGGCTTGGATACCATTCTCTTGATACAGTGGAGGAGAAATGTGCTTGGTGAAGTTGCTAACTATTATACAAAAATTAAAGGGAATGTTCCCAAAATAACAAAAAGGATAGAACTTGTGGTTTGGGTTTTTTGTTGTTTTTTTTTTTTTTGTTGTTGTTTTTTTTTTTTGTGTGTGTGTGTATTGTGGGGTTTTTTTCCATATCTTTAAATCTCTTTATTTGTAAGTATTCCCTACAAAAAATTCACTTAACACTGTACATAAAGGTTTGATGTTTGTTCCACTCAAAATATTACTTACAATAATCTGAATATCAGATATTGCATTCCAGCAAACACTTGCACTTGCAACTGATGTTTACTTCTCTGGTGCTTGAAACTAGTATCAGACATGCTGTCTTGGCTATATAATAATCAACAGTGCTGATAAGTGGAACACTTGTCACCATACCACCCATTAGCTCTGAAAGCAGAAATATATATGTATATGCATAGTTTAAACCTTAATTGTATTCCATGTTGTTTTAAACACCTTCAAATCTCGGCTACGCCAGCGGACNATGTGCACACTGCAGGCTCATGTTGAGCTTTTCATCAACCCAGACCCCCAGGTCCTTTTCCTCAGGGCTGCTCTCCAGCCATTCCCCACCCAGCCTGTATTATTGCTTGGGATTGTGCCTACCCAGGTGCAGGACCTTACACTTGGCCTTGTTGAATTTCATGGGAGATGTTTATATGAGGCTGAAGAATGAGCTGGGCTTGTAATTTCATACTCCAGAGCAGCATGTGTGACTATAAATTTGTCATTTGAAGAATTGTAATTTGTCATTTGAATTCTCCCAGCTGAAAAATTAGATTGATACTTGATTAGACTGATGGTTGATACTCAAAAGGAAACCTTCTAAAGCCACTTGTGCGGTTTGTGCTCTTTTGTTGGACTACAAGTTGTCCACTTGACTGAAGCCACGAGAGAGAAAACAACTCCAGTTTCCACACTGCTCTATAAAACTTAAAAACTGTCTTTTGGATGGTGAGTTTAAGAAGGTTATTGCTTGATTCTTTTAGTAACTTATTTGAAGACATCCCTGACAACAAGAAAATTGTAAACCATAGCAAAAAAGGCCTTAGATGATTTAATGTCAAGGACAGTAGCCCACGTTATTTCTGAAGGTGTCAGCAAGTATCTGACTACAAGTTTCCAAAAGGTTGCTATATTCCACATTGAGCAATGAAGTGACTGCTAACTGACAGCAGTGGCTCACTATGTTGTTCATCACAGGGGGTCGTGCAGGGGAGTGACATCTTTAGTGCAGTCAGTGAAGTTTGTGAAAACATTACCTTGAAGTAGCTGTTTTTCAGTGGCCATTAGTGATGCACCGAAACTGCTTTGTGATTTGGTTTTTTTTTTTCCAGGGAGTGAAGAGTCCAGTGTCTAGGTTCACTGACTCTTTGCTAAGAGGCACTTTGTCTCAAAGACAGTAGCAAGAATTTGGAGATTGTCCTGGAAATAGTTGCCAAAACTGTAAATTGAACAGCTATCTGAGTGCTGAACTGCTGCCAGTTCCAGGCACTACTCGATGGGGATCAGTCACAGTACTTAACTTTGCTATTATACAATGTCATATGGCTTAGCAGGAACAGGAATTTGATGGGTGTGTAACATGGATGATGAAACAGTTTTGTTTTGTTTTGTTGGGGTTTTTTTGTGTGTTTGTTTTTTTTAAAGCAAGCTTTAAAATCATTATTAACTAAAGAAATTGAAGGGTTTAACCAGTCTCTGTTTTACCACAACGATACCATAATTGTAAGTGTGAATTTTATGAAAATACTCAGGGATATATTTCAGTAATATAATGGATTACATTCTTTAGAACCTTGAGAGCTGATGATTAAACAGTCTTCAATTCTGAGTTTTGTGTTGCTGGATTTTTATCAGAAAGTGCTGAGAGCAGCAAAGCCTGTCTGAAAAATTCTTGTCTGCAAGATTATACATTTGTGATTCCCTCCCAAAGACTTAACATTGTTTACAACATTTCCATTTTGCTCAGACTGAATGCATTCATTTTGGAGAAAATTAAATATCTGAAAGGTAGAAAGTAATGTCTTATCCTAGATATGTAACAGTACAAATTGGCATAAAACATGGAACTGCAGAGCTTTCAGTTAAAAAATGCTGGATTTTGATTCTTGTTCCTGGGCTGTGAAGTGTTTAATGATTCTCAGACCTGCAATTCTTAGATTACCTGCATTCTGTATACATTTCTAACTACTTTCCTCAGTCTTTAACTTCATCAGACTGATCTTTTAGTATTGTGTCAGTAACAAGCAGAGAACTAGGCATATCTGCCACAAAAAGCACAGTTGGGTTTTTTTTTCCAAACAAAGTCTTCAGTGAAACGTGGGCAAGTGGAAGGTGGTGGCTTCTGAATGTGCCATTTGATTTAAATACAATCACTCCGATGGTTCCTGCGAACCACAGAAAAAGGTGTTGCTTAGGAAGTTTATGGTAAAGGTTATTTGTGTGATTTGGACAAGAGGGGTACCCTTTTTTCCAAATGGTTGCTTTGTTCTGCACTGTATACTCCCTGGACTTGGATTCAGATTAGTGCCATCACATGTACTTTCAAAGTGGAAAATGCTTTCAGATGTAGTGAATTACGCTGGAGTCGCAAAAATCAATACCTGAGAACAGTTGGAAGTCTTAGCTTAGAGACGGTGACACACTTCTTACGTATGACAACTTGCAATGATTTAAGAAACATTTCCCAAGGTTTACTGACTTCCTCATGATTTAATAATGGTATTCTGAGAAGTGGTAATTAGGTTATGTACAGATTATAGAGAGGCACTGGTATCTAACAGATCTTGTTCTATCTGTTGGCACACACTTTTTGTACCGTACATTTTTTTTCCTGAGGTTAAGGTGCTTAACTTGGAAGCTTGCCAACCTTGCTTTCCCGTGTAAAAAGATGCAGTGCAGTTTGGCAGCTACCAGGCTTTTTCTGACCTGCTTTTTATGTTTTGTATAATAATCAAAGAGCTGATAAATAAACATATCTGTCAGTTCTAATGTGTTTTATAATAGAATACATTTTTACCATTTTTGACTAATAAGCCAAACTGTACCCTGAACTACCTGAAATAATGCCTGTTGCTACTATACTCAGTCTAGTGAAGGGACACTAGAGTTGGAGCTAGAAATCAGGACTTTCTATGTCAGCTCTGCCACTAAGTTACTATGGACAAGTAATTTTACCTCTAATTTTTCTCCAGCCATTGTCTATCTCATCCTGGCACAACAGCTGCATCTTACTATATTCTTAAATTTTGGAATGTATTTTGACATATGCAACACGGTAGGGCATATTCTATCTAAAAAAGGACTGGAGAAGAGAAGGCTTCAAGGAACCTTCCAATATCTGAAGGGGGTCTACAGGAAGGCTGGGGAGGGACTATTTACAAGGTCTTCTAATGACAAGACAAGGGGCAATGGGTTTAAACTGGCAGAGGGAAGATTTAGACTGGATGTTAGGAGGAAGTTCTTTCCAGTGAGGGTGGTGAGACACTGGCACAGGTTGCCCAGGGAGGTTGTGGCTGCTCGCTCCCTGGAGGTGTTCAAGGCCAGGTTGGAGGAGGCCTTGAGTGACCTGTACTAGCAGGAGGTGTCCCTGCCTATGGCAGGGGGTTGGAACTAGCTGATCCTTGAGGTCCCTTCCAACCTTACTATCCTATGATTCTATGATTCTATTGAACTAATACAAGTTACAATATCCCCATCTTGTTCTACCTATGATAGGTGAAAGGGCTGGAGCAGATGTTTAAAATGGGAAATGCTTTTGAATAAAGCCTTTACGGTTCTAGGTCTGGAGTTGTTTTCTTCATTTCATTGTTGCTTGTCTTTTGATTCATGCTAGCTGTACTCAGTGTCCTCTCTGGCTCATCAACCTTCCACAGCTAAAGGTTTCCAGCTTTTCACAGCTTGTTTTTAGGAGTCCTTTTTTTCCCCAAATGAACCAGAATGAGCCTGCTCAGCTGGAGGGCTGTAGTGTAGTCCAAGTGAGCTCACATAGCCATCTGCACCTTCCCTGGTGACTCCAGTACTTCTGGCACATATGTGTAAGGCACCCTGGATCAGCCTACCCACTTTGCTGCCTGACTGCCCTGCCTACATAGGGCCTGAAGCATAATGCTAATCTGTTCTTGTCTTTGGTCTCCTCCTGTCTCTTCATTAAATATGACTTGGAATTTACTTATTAATCTATCATTTATTTTAGTATATTAATTTCTGGATCGCTAGGATATATGACAGATGACACAATTTGAGGGCTATCTTCCTCATGTAAGTATCTCTAGTGGCACAGCCTTCTCCTCAGTGCACAGCACTATTGCATTGTCACCAAATGACTCTAGAGGAGTGTTGTGTTGGGCTACATTAAATGAGAGAAGAAAGTTGAGAGGATCTAATTTTTCAGCTTCTTATGTTCTTCCATCCAATATTATCAGTTGTTACCAAGCTGAATATTGGAAGAATTGTTTACACATGGTAACAGCCATAAGCAAATTCATGGGTGAATTTTATGGCTAAAATTACACAATTATGACAGCATATTTTATGAATTTGAGGCAGAAAAAAATTTAGATTGCAGTCTATAATGTGAGGATAGGTAATTTCCTAAGTATTATAGAGGAAATTAAATATTATAAGTGGCCTTTATATAAGTAGCCTTAATCTCTGAATGTGTAAATTGATGTTATAATTCTATAAAAGCACTGTTTTTTCAGCTCACATCTATGTGTCTAAAAAGAATTCTAATTTAAGTGTTCCAGTAAAACAGTAAAAGAAGTAAAAGAATGCATGAAGAATTCAGCTATTACTTTCTTAGGCAACTCATTTGTTACCTGGGTAATACAAATTAGTCTACTGTTTGATTAGCACAAATGTAAGCAATATAGCAAGAAGAGCAAGAATTTTATAATGATTATCATGGGAAAGTACATTATGTCAAACTGCATTCAGCAAACAGCCTGTTGCTGTGCCCTTGAAAACAAACGCCAGATATATCTGAAACATACGAACGAATCTGAAAGCTAATATGGACCTAATCCAAAGGCTGCTAAAGCAAATGGAGACATTCCCAGTGACTCCAATGAGCTTTGGCTAAGGGCCAGTGAAAGGAGCATAAAAGCTGCTGAAATGCAATTGGAATTTCTTTGTGTAACTTGCTAAGCTTTATAGGAGAGGCATCAGCTGTCTGGGGTCTTGCAACAGAATGCACATCTTTGGGATGTCACTCTACTGCTGTTCTGCTTGTTTAAATGTGCAGAGATGGTACAGTGCAGTTAGGTAGCATATAGCTGTTATTTGCAGCTTGGAGAATCTGTGGAATCTCAAGTGCTGATTGCTATAGCAAAAATTAATGAAGATGTCAAAGTAACAGAACTACTTCACTGGCAAATATCTGTAAATGAGCTCAGGCTCTATGGAGAGTGCAATTCTTTCTCTGTGTCGTTTCTCTGTCTCGTGTCATTAAATATGTCCTGTGAGAATAATAATACCTGCAAGTGCTCATCATTAGTACAGGACAAACATTCACATCTTACTGATGGAAATTCTACCTAGTTGGTGCCTAATCAACTCTATTTTGGAAGCCAGGTGGAAAGGTTTTCAATGTCCTTGCTAGTTACACTTCTTACCTGAGTAACTGGCCAGGTTTGTTGACTACATATGAGTGATGGCCTGTTTTGAAAATAATTATTTGCTTGATATTAGGCAGTATTTGAGTTGGTAGTTAATTTCTTTTAAATCCTGAGCTGAAAACCTTTACTAAGCATTCAGAACTGGGACTCCTAAAGAGTGGTTGTATAAATAAAATCTCTTTTTATTTTTTCTTTAACTGGAAGTGTAAGTTTTAGTGAGCAATGCAGCACTATGTTAAATATTAACACTTTGTTCACCCCAAAGTGTAAATTTTGCTTGTCAATATATTAAACAGAACTACATAAGGAAGCTCTTATTTAAGTTAAACTCAGATTAAATTGTGTTCAGCTTTATTCAATTTTTGATTTTTAAAACTTTTTTCTTATGTTTTTGCAAAATCTTCTTTTATGGCCAACTATCACAATAGGACACATCAGAGTGCAAACAGGTATTTATTTTAGAACAGGCTACACATAAAGCTGCAAATATTCCATTCAAAATGTACACTTCTGGTCTATTAAACTTCTCATCTTATTGTCTGCAGGTTTTAATCTGATTTTTATCTAATTAACTGCAGTCCAGCATAACTTTTCTGTAAGCAACTTTATAGTTTCTTCTTCCAAAGCTTCCTATTCCATAGAGAGTTTGGAGTTTGGTTTTTTTGTTGTTGTTGGCCAGTTAAGATCCAAATGTGAAAAAGGAAACAACATCATTAAAAAAACCATGACTGAATGTGCATTTGAAAGTTGCCCCCTTGACAGAGAAGGTATATGAAGCTACATTGAGAGGCCTTTCAACTTAATTGAGCCCTTTGCCCAATTTATTGTTTCAGTATCTGATTTATCTCCGGATCAAGCGGGAACCATCTCTTTTTCATCTCTTCTTGTTAAAAATATCATCTTTTATCTTTACTCAAAGAAAATGGTTTAATTTCCTTCTTTCATTTTTTCACACCCTTACAAAAGAAATGTGTTGCTGGGTTAAGAGAGATGGAAGAGCATTTGTTCATGTGCTTTATCAAAGCTGAAACTTCTCAGCAGTTCCTGGAACTGACTGCTAATATAACCTGGACACTCGCGGTGCAATAATATCGACAGCTTTGTTATTTAAAAATAGCTCATATGAACTGGATTTCTTGGTATGGAGATATGCAAGAATATCAGCACATCCCCTGAGAGGAGATTTTACCTGTTACAGCACTGTGTGATTTTTTGGAAAGACAGCAAATAGCAGTAAATTGAGAACAGACTAATGAGTTTGTAAAAGTGCTGCTAAGCACTGCTGCTTTCCTTTCTTCTGCAGTTCAGTAATATTTTCCATTGTATGGTAAAAGAATTTGGACATCTGTGTTATGGTCACTGTCAAGACATTCAGCCTGCTTCCCTGAAAGTGCAGCTGTGGCTTCAAAGGATGACTATGGTGAAGAAGCTAGATCAAGTAGTTCTTGCTGCTGTGATTTCAAAGTCTTACCATCCCCAGGCTGACTCATCTAGTGTGAATTGCACATTGCTTATAAGGCCACATGAAGTCTGTGTGATGGAGAGGATACAAATATGCTAAAGTTGTTTTTCAGCTCTTTAGAGTTATTTTATATACTTTGTCATTGTTAAAAATAATCTACCAGGGAAAACCAGCTTCCTGAGATGTCAACAGCAAAGGATATTCTAAGACACTAAGATTCTCCTTATCACATGTAGAAATGATTTCTACAGAAAGCTTAAAACTGTGCATAGCTATGTATGCAAGTATAAGGTTTAAGAAGGTGTTTTACTGATGTGCTAATTTGAAGCTGACATGCAGAAGACACATAAGACATTATTTGCCTCATTATTTAAGTGCAACATTTGCCATTCTTGTATTTGATTTAGTGCAGCAGATCTGCAATTACCACACTGAAATACTTAAAACATTCTAATCAATTCTGTTGTCTAAAAACATGTCAACTTCCATGTCAAGTGTGAAGATTGAAATTGTCAGTGGAGCAACTGAAAAATGTCTCTACTAATTGCACATTTAAAGTGAAAGAAATATTTGAATTAATTTCACTCAGATTTAAGGGAAAAAAGGATCTGATTGATATGACAACATACTGAGTTTCATATTAATCCATAATTTGACTAAGAAATAACTCTACAGTAAAAAATTATCAGGCTAGATAATTGATGGTTAAGAGGACGAACAACTTACCATAGTGCTTGTCGTTTCTTAGAATCATAGAATGGT
>WBNM01001009.1:69362-83129 GCA_013399055.1 Ramphastos sulfuratus | reverse complement strand
TTTTTTTTTTTTTTTTCTTAATCCCCCCTCCACTTTTTTTCACTTTAAAGTGAATAAGCTTGTAAAATAGCATGCTGGAAACAAAAAAAGTCCTTTTTTCATATAGACAGATCTGATTCATCAGAAAGCATCAAGATAATTGTCACGATTTTCATTTTAAAAGGAAACCAAGAAATCTTGGCACAAGTGTGAAACGTTCTGTTGCTATACTGGCCTGTTGCCTGGAGCTAAATATTTGCCTCATGAATTTTCCTTTCCCTATCAGGAACAGGAAGCAATGTTACAAATGAAATGCATTAAGGTTTGTAAGTGATGCCTGTTATTCAAAAAAGGAAAGATGCTGTACGTGTTACATGATTATAAACTGAGATAAAATTACTTCTGCCTGGAATTTGGATGGTCAGTACTTGTGATATGAGTAGTTCCTAATGTGCAGATTTTTATCTACTTGCTTCAAGTTTCTTTCATCCAGATAACTAAAACATACTCGAGTTGACTTCAGTTACACAATTTCAAACACTTTTTCCTTTCTGTTTTTCTCTTAATTTTTCTTTTAATGAACTCCACCATCAGTGTATCAAACTCTTGCTGTTGCTGCTTGGTTTTCAGTCCTTAATGAGCTTCTTATAACTCTTACAACCCCAGTGGGCTGGAGCATCTCTCTGGCATTGTCCTTAATGGTGCTGTCTGGGGCAGGCCCTTGCCTGGAGTAAAAGGAAGAATGAACCTGTCCTGTGAGAGACCAGAAAACCACAGTAAATGTGACAAGTTGCTCACCTTACCCTACTGCCTGGGACATGCAGCAGGATGAGCAGTTGATTCCTGCCCTTTTCTTAGTCATGATGAAATTCAAAGCTGCCACACTACTTACACATTTATTTTAAAAAATTCTCTTAATAGCAAATTGTCAGAAGTTCTCCTTTCATTTTGTCTGTTTTATGCAGCTGTGAAAGAGCTTCTTTCTTAATTAAGCTTACCTGGCATTAGCTGTTCACTATGTATATCATTATTCCTTTTTTTTTTTAACTACTCTTTTTTTCATTTGTGCTAAGCTAGTTTGAATGATAGGTGGACACACAATGAAGTTTTTCCATCTATTCTGGAAGCTTTGCATGGTAATAAGCACTATAGTTAGCTGAAGTACTCTTGTTTCATAATGAAATCTGCTGTCTTTCGTGTGTGCATTTTCAATTTGTAGAGTCTTCTGAGACTTTTGGGCAGTAATGAAAACTGCAGTCTTCCAAGTGACCTATCCATTTGTTTTGCAATCTGTTGGCTTCACTGGGCAGGCATTTGTTTTCATAAAACTTCCAGTTTCTGATTCATATAAAAGACAATTAATTATGTTACTTAACTTATTTTTGAGTTTTGTATTGCATGAAAGCATTGATGCCAAAGTATAAAATATCTGAGTGATAAAAAATACAGTTTTTTGTATGTTGAAAATATTTGTATGGAGTCCTTGTTCTGCACTGATCTGTATAAATCTTTAGATTGTAGGAGCTGCCCTTCATGTAGATGGCTTCTGAAAAAAAAAAATGCAGAGAGAAGTTAGAACCAAACTGATACAGCTCAACCCCAAGAAGTAACAGTGTTCATTGTAAGAATTTGAATGGCTTGAATTAGAGCCTTTGAATAGGGAGCTGGAGGAGAGGGGGAGGAAAAGGAGGTGTGTTTAGTCAAGAGAAAGAAATAAGTAAAAGACTGAAGGAGAGATCAGAAAGTTTGGAGCTTAGCCTAGATGAAGCTCAAGGTGTGAGGCCTTCGGACTGTGCCCTGTGACAGTGGTTTCGGGCAGCGAGCAAAATAAGTGTCTCCTTTTGAATCCCTCAGGCACACAGGGAGGCTGTGGGTTGCTATGAAAACTTTCAGGCTCTCATTGCAAATTCTCTCGAGCTACAGCAAATTATCATGCAGAGATTTTGTCTGGCTGTTCTAATGCAAATAGACAACATTGATTCTTCTGTCAGAGAAAATGTGATATTGAGCAAACCATCTGCATGGGTGTGTGGTCTGGTGCTAGTGCTAGGAATATAGCTGTTTCATCCTACTGAGCTCTGATTTACAGTTGATTTAAAACTGGGTGGTGTTGGACTGCTTTTTTCCTTTTTTTTTTTTTTTTTTTTTTTTTTTTGTGCCTTTTAAATTGTGAAAAGTTTGACTCCTATCTTGTTTCTAAAGGTATTTTACTAATGAGGAGCTAATGCAATTTGCTTTGGGGGCCAGGGTTTTTTACACACAGAGTGGTGTCATATGATTAAAATCCCCAATAAATATGGGCTAAGTTAATGGTTCTTAACGAGTCACCACAACTGTATTTACTGTCTGCAGGTTGCTTTAACTTGTAGCAATCCCTTGACAAACCAGAGGCATTGCCTGTTGTGATTTGCAGCAGTGTCACAACACGCTTACTAGTGCTTTCCACTTGCTATTCAGCTTGCCATTGCCTGCTTGTTTTTCTGTTTTAAAAAGTATTTTCGTTGTCAAACTGCAACCAAACTATTCAGCTGGAGCAGCCCACTTCGTTTTGTCCTGCCTGACACCTGATGATGGATGCAGAATATTCTGAACCGAATGGTAAATATGAGTTATATACTTTGTGTTGCTGTTTTTTAGATACTGATTTTTATTTAGGTCCAGCACACATTTTATGACTACGACTGAAAGTGGCTGAGGTGACTGTGCTGTTTGGAGCTCTCAATACCAGCAAAAATCCCAGGGAGGTAAACATGTAGAAAACAAGACAAACCACGCAGAAAGAAATCCTGCTTGCAGAACATTGCTGTGATAACACAGGAAGATTCTTGTCTTGTTGTTTCTGAAAACATAAAACCCCTGCGTGCATGTGTAGGATCATAACAGTATTTGGTAGTGAGTAAGGGTCTTCTGTGAAATCTGACTTTACAAGCTCTTCAAAGCTCTAAATAGCAAGAACAAGAAGGAAATAGCCAGGAAAAGACATGTGGAATGTCTGCCCTGGTGACATTGGAAAAATGTAGGAAAGCCTGAAACTGTGGGTTTACTGTGGGTGCTGAATTTTGGGAGAGGATTGCACACAATGAGATAGATTATAAAATGGTTTATGTACTGCATCTTGTGAACTTTAATTAAAGATTTTTCTTCTCAGTTAGTGTCATATCAAATACTGACAATCTAGGTGGGTAAGAATACACCACCTAAAAGGAACTGCTCATGTGCTCAATCAAGCCTTTGCAGGGTTCAGTCTTAAGTGGTCTTTAAAAAAAAAAGTCTAAAATTTTTATGCTTTTAAATATTTTTAAGGTATATATTTTATCTCGGATATATGTGACTAAACAATTTCTACAGTGGGAAACCCCTACTTGTTTATTTCTTTGTGTTTCTTTACATGTTTTCTCTGTTTTATTTTTTTTTTTAACTTAACAAACCAAGAGATACTTTTAAAAATGACTGACTTCTAAAAATCTAGAGAAGCCCCAATGATGTCATACTTGGAAAAAAAATATTTTATTGTAGTTTTTTCATCTTGATGTTTGAGAACTTTTGTTCATTGTCCTGCTGTGTAAGTGTTAATATTTTGTTTTTAAAGGAAATTATTTTTGAATGGTTTCTGATTAATGACTTGGTCCTGCTTCATTGTCATTAAGATTTTCATACGATTCTCTTAAAATATCTGTAAGCCAGACTTGGTAGCAGAGGGAGAGTCAGCAGCCCCAGATGTTTCTGGCTACCTTAGTGTGGGGAAAGCCTTTAATGTAAGAGCAGGAAGTGGGGAAGTTGGACGAGGCCTTGAGTAACCTGTGCTAGTGGGAGGTGTCCCTGCCTATGGCAGGGGGTTGGAACTAGATGATCCTTGAGGTCTTCTTCCAACCTTACCATTCTATCATTCTGTGATTCTATGAGTTGGGTCCTGAGCTGGCTGTCCCAAGCAGGAAGCAAAGGATGATCACAGGATGTTAGGGGTTGGAAGGGACCTCCATAGATTATCGAGTCCAACCCCACTGCCAGAGCAGGACCATAGAATCCAGCTCAGGTAGCATAGGAATGCATCCAGACAGGGCTTGAAAGTCTCCAGAGAAGGAGACTCCACAATCTCTCTGAGCAACCTGTTCCAGTGCTCTGTGACCCTTACAGCAAAGAAGTTCTTTCCCATGTTGAAGTGATGACGAGGCAAGAAGGGAGGCAGTGGTCAGAGCAGCACGAGAAGGGGTAGCTGGGAAACGTGCAATAAGAATATGGTGGGTTTTCTCCCAAATTAAATTAAATATCTGATTTATGCATTGCATAATGACCTAGAACAAAGGGGAATTAAATGTGAGCAAAGGTGCAAAATCCAGAAAAAAGAGCAGCTGAGGGGAAACTGCTGTGTTACAGGTTCAGATGCAGCCAGCAGCGCAGCTGTTGGCTGCAGGGTGCACTTCACTGGTGACCAGGTCTGGAGGCAGTGCCAGCTCTGCACCCAAACAGTCCTGTGCTGCTGCTAAATACAAAATTGGAGTGGTACAGTGGTGCCCAGCTGGGATGTTCTGGGCTGGCTGAGCTGTTGCTGACAGAGGTGGGACACATCAGCACTGGGACCTGACCTTTACACCACTTTACTCTTGTTGTGAGTGAGTGGTATGTGATTTCCCTCAGAGTGTTCCTAATCCAGGCTGTCCCCTATCAGTGCTGGAATTCCCCTGTTTGCAGGATTGAGATGTATTATTGCTGCAGTTCCAGCATTCACTACTTTCATTCATGTATTTCAAGTTGAATGAATGCCAGGTACACAGAAGTGCTCTTTAATGTCCGGAGATGTGTAGATTAGAGGGGAAAGCACAAATAAAGCACTTCCACAGCACATTTAATTTTGTGTTTGCATGTGGAAGACCTAATTGAATTTAAGAAACTTCTTCATTTACTAAAAAGAGAATTTCTTCATGACTCTACACTCTCTAGCTCTAAATGTATTCTCCCACTGCTGTCAGATGAATTTAAAACTGATTCAAGCAGGCAAAGTTGGGCTGCCTCTTTGTCCCAATGAAAGAGACAAAAATCCCCTTGCATTTCCTTTAAACCACATGGGAAACTGCACACTGAAGGCATCACAGAATGGCTGTGTTGGAAGTGACCCCCAAAGGTCATCTAGTCCAACCCCCTCTGCAGTCAACAGGGGCATCCTCAACTAGATCAGGTTGCCTAGAGCCCTGTCCAGCATGACCTTGAACACCTCCAGGGATGGAGCCCCCAACGACCTCCCTGGGCAATCTATTCCAGTGTTCCACCACCCTCCTTGTAAAGAATCTGTTCCTAACATCCAATCTAAATCTACTCTTCTCTAGTTTGAAGCCATTGCCCCTTGTCCTGTCTGAGGGTGACAGTTTGCAGGTATGCTCCTTCATATTTTGCTCCTCAACTCTTGCTATTGCTGCATGATCAGCAGCCTTGCACTGCCACACCTGTCTGCCACAGCAGTGTGCTGCTTAGGTCAGTTGTCCCATTTAAGTTTTTAGCCTCTTAGATTTTATAGAAGATTTTTATTATCTAGTAAAAAATCGTATATCCCGTCTTGCACATTTGCTAAAACTGTTTTATTTCACTGTCAATGTTTTAATCTTGTCAGAATCACAGAACCTTAGAGACTGGAAGGGACCTCCAGAGATCGAGTCCAACCTCCCTGCAAAGCAGGATCCCCTAGGGTAATATGCATAGGAATGCATCCAGGCTGGTTTTGAAAGTCTCCAGAGAAGGAGACTCCACAACCTCTCTGGGCAGCCTGTTCCAGTGCTCTGTCACCCTCACTGTAAAGAAGTTTCTCCTCATGTTGGGGTGAAACCTTCTGTGTTCAAGTTTGTATCCATTGCTTCTTGTCGTATTGCTGCACACGAATAAAGAGAGATTGGCCCCCTCCACTTGACACCCACCCCACAGATATTTATAAGCATTGATGAGATCTCTTCTCCAGACTAAACAGCCCCAGGTTTCTCAGTCTCTCTTTGAAGGGGAGATGCTCAAGTCTCCCAATCATCTTTGTGGCTGTCCGCTGGACTCTTTCCAGCAGGTCCCTATCTCTCTTGAACTGGGGAGCCCAAAATTTGACACAGTATAAACAAGACTTTGGAAAACCACAATGAAGAGCTTAGTGTAAGGGAAGGCTTAAATCTTAAGTCACTTTCATTTATGCCCTGTGATTGCTATGTATAGTCCGCCTTGGTTTTCTTTGTCATATTTTAAGTAATAGGGGTTGCTGTGTTTGCAGTGTAGTCTCTGATGTTAAGATAATGAGCTGAAGAGCAGGCTTGCAGCTCTGGGTACTCTCAGCTGCTCTGGTATCTGCCATGGTCCCAGGTGGCAGCCATTGTGCCTGCTCTGGGACAGTCCCTGCACTGCAGCGTGAGCAGGTCGTTTGAAGATGCACTTGGGCATATGTAGCAGTCACTGGGGTGGGGATGTGCCTGCAGGCTTAGCACCTAAGAGACAGCCAGTGCAGAAATGAAATTTAATTTTCACATTAGTTCTTCACCTTTTTTTTTTTTTTTTTTCCCTGACTAAAAGAGTGTACCTGCTTTTTAACTTACAGGAGTCTGTCAGCCTGACACTTTGATCCTGAACTCTGAAATAAATTGTGGTTAAATTGTGACGCTGATCTTTCCAGTTGCTGAAGCTTGCAGTGTTGCTTTAAGAGGAATACAATACCCTGCTAACTCCACTGTGTCAGTGCTGGCTTCATCATGACACCAGAAACATCTTTTGTTCACTGCTAGTTTTTATATAAAGCCTTTCCTGATTGTTTTTAAATTAGTACCTACTGGAAGAAGTTCTAGATGGTGTTTGTGTTTGGTTTTGTTTTTATTTTGAAGAGCATGAATGTACAAATGTGCCTCTACTTACTGCATATTGGCTTAAATGAGGCATGACAAATTTTGAGGGAGAGAACACACCACTATTGTTTGATCTGAGAAATTCAAAAATATGTTGGTTTTGGGTTTTTTTTTGTTTTTTGGTGTTTTTTTTTTTTACCTGAGGACCAGAAATTTGAACAGTGTCCAGGGGTGAAGAGCTAAGATCACTGAAAAACTGAATGTAGAGATGTCAGTCTAATGGTTGTAGAGCTCAAGTAAACTGCCATCAAGTTTTTTAGGTATTATAGACTTCTAAATTAAATAATGTAAAATAAGTACTGTAGACTTTTACATGGAATCTGAGTTCTTTTTTTTTTTTTTCATTTTTGTCCCTTAACTCCAAAAAGTATAAGCATAGGGAAGATGTAGTTTAGGTAAGATAGTAGAAATGTTTGCAACAGCAGACGCCAGAGCTGAAATTTAAGGCTTTTCTGACTATTTCAGGTCTTGCTAATTTGCCTATAGGTAATTAACAAGCACTCACTATTCCTGGAGGGCCTTGTGCCTTGACTGTTTGACCAAAATGAAGTTCTGTTTTTCATTAACTGCTAAATTACTTCTACTGTTTTATTTCTTCAAAACTGTCTCAAAACTTGTGGGATGCCCACATGAAATTGCCTTTTTTCTTTTTTTCTTTCTTTCTTTAAGTGTAAATAGTTTTAAACAGAAGGTTATTGCAGTTTGGGTTTGATAGCACATGAAATCTTTGATCTCAGTTGTATTCCAAATGGCCACATGATTCATGTTTCCATGACATAACTGTGGTTAGCACAAATTTTTACATAGAATCATAGAATGGTAAGGTTGGAAGGAGACCTCAAGGATCATTTAGTTCCAACCCCCTGCCATAGGCAGGGACACCTCCCACTAGTACAGGTTACTCAAGGCCTCATCCAACCTGGCCTTGAACCCCTCCAGGGAGGGAGCAGCCACAACCTCCCTGGGCAACCTGTGCCAGTGCCTCACCACCCTCACTGGAAAGAACTTCTTCCTGACATCCAGTCTAAATCTCCCCTCTGCCAGTTTAAACCCATTGCCCCTTGTCCTGTCATTACAAGACCTTGTAAATAGTCCCTCCCCAGCCTTCCTGTAGGTCCCCTTCAGATACTGCAACGCTTCCCTAAGGTCTCCTGGAAGCCTCCTCTTCTCCAGGCTGAAGAGCCCCAACTCTCATAGCCTGTCCTCATAGCAGAGCTGTTCCAGCCCTCTGATCATCTTCGTGGCCCTCCTTTGGAGGGGTCATCTCCTCTGGAGCAGGACATCCAGGTGTGCTACTATGTTGTCAGTATTTACTTTTCCACTGTCGCTAACTAAATTGAAGCTAGCTCCATCATGACTTTCAGACCTATCCTCTTTGCATCTAGTCTGTGAGAGCAGAATTTGAAAACCACACCTATGCCCTGGGCAAGAACTAACAAAGTTTAACTTGTTCTGGTAGATGAGCTCTTCAACCAAATAAAATGCTTCCAAATTGGAGCTGAGGTCAGGTTCATGAAAACCCTAAATTGAAGATTGAGGGCTTGCTGATACATTTCCCATACCAAATATAGTATTTATCAGGTATGTCATCATCTGCTTTGCTGTCATCTGTCAAACCAAATGCCACTGGAATCAATGCAAGTTTATCTCTATTAAATCCATGATAATGTTATAAATAATAATGACCATAGGGGAATTTGAGTTAAATGCTAAATGTTGGTGTTGTGTGGAAGCTGTGGTAAAAATTCTGCATGACCATGACTGAGGTGGATACCTGTTGGTGCTTGTAGCCTATAAAAACAGGCTGGCTTTGGAAGAACACTGGAAGTTGCTTTGAGGACAGCAAATGTTTCGGAATCACAGAAACATTGAGGTTGAAAAAGACCCTCAGGATCACCAAATCCAACCAATAACCTTACTCTACAAGGTTCACCCTTAAACCATATCCCCAAGCACCACATCCAAACGACTTTTAAACACATCCAGGGTTGGTGACTCAACCACCTCCCTGGACAGCCCATTCCATTGCTTGACCACTCTTGCTGTGAAAAAATGTTTCCTAATGTCCAATCTAAACCTACCCACTTGGAGCTTCAGGCCATTCCCTCTTGTTCTATCACTATTTACCTGTGAGAAGTTGGTTTTGGCTATAGAATTGTGTTTATAAGTGGCTGTTACATATAACTCTGGTGTTCACAGTTCTTGTCTAGTCAGCAGTTTCCTTCATAGGTCTCTTCTTGGGTAAATTTTTACTCTATGTGGTTAAAAATAAAAGATTAATATTAGTGCATAACATTATTTGAATGTTACACCAACAGATACTGATTAGGTATTTGAGGAGATTCAAAGTGAGTGTTACTGAACTAATAATAATTTTAGCAGATGCTGTGTTGAAAGCAAACCTAAAGTTGGTGCTCATAATATCCTTTTGAATGTAAGGTTAACATTTTAATATGTTGCTCTACAAGTCTAGAGATGGTCCTCCTGTTGGAAACTTCCTTGTACTGGATTGTGGAATATGGCAACAAGGAGCAGTTGGCTTCAGCCTCTGCTGCCNATTGTTTCCTTTTCACAGCCTATAATATAATTTTCTCTATTAAAATATTCCAGTTAGCCTTAAACCAGCACAGACAACTATGTTCATACACAGTTCAGTGTTGGGTCTCTTGGAGTGATTTCCTAGTGTTGTTGGGTGGCTCTTTTGATGAGAAATGATATGAGAGTTGAAAACAGTGTTTCAAGGACAGGCTGCAACTGGCAAGCTCTTCCACGTGCTCACATGCAGAAGTCTATACATTTTAACTGGGCACAGACCAAGGTAAACAGACTCTGGTTCTGGGAGGAAAGCTGCATCTTGTTCCTGAGCTGTTTAATGTGCAAATGTGGTACCTTTTGCCTTGGGACAAGGTGTGTGGATAGAGATTTGTCTTGTCTGGCTTTACCAACTGCTACAAATCTGTCAGAAACTTGATGTGAGTTTTGCTGTGTGAGGAAGAAACTGCCACAGAGTTTAAGGAGTTCCTGCCTTGAGCCTCCACTTGAAATTAGTGCCCCAACAGCAAGATTTTCCAAAGCCTATCTATCAAGTGCTTTATCATGAAACTTCTTTAGAAAAAACTTACCCTCAATGTGCTTTGGGGTTCCAGTACAATAGAGATGTAATTAAGGCAGAATATCTTCCTGCTCATTGTATAAATTCAGAAATAGTTCACTTCTTTGCAACCTGCTCCATTTTTTTTACACAATTTCTCCCTAGCCACAGTTTATTATACTAAACTGCTAGACAGTAAAAATGCAAACCAGACATCATTGTGACTTTTGGAAATTTGCCTTTTCCAGGAGGTGTCCAGGAGGTATCAGGAAGGTATTTCTTCCTTAAAAGCACTAAATCTGTCCATATTTGCTATTTTACTATTTGGCAATTAGTATGTGCCTGAAGCTTTGTATTTTTGACTGCATTATTACATTGTGCCGGTGCTTAATCTATTTGCAAACCTGAATTTACAGGTGAATGTTTGTAAAGTTTTTGGTAATAGTAGAACACCAAGTGTTTCAGAAAGAGTGAGCTTTGGCTGGATGACCACATGCTTTCTAGTTCTCTGCCTTCTATGCTCTTGCCTTACATAGCTTTTTCGTCTGGGCTATTTCTGTTGAGCAGGTAGACCCAGGGGAGTGAGCAGGAGGTAGCAATATCTTCTTGAAAAGCAATGTTCTTGCCACCACTGCTCTTCAGCAGAAAGCAGTAGGCATGTCAGTCTTCCAAAATATTTGCTGTTATCCTCTTCTTCCAAGTTTTGCTGCCTTCTCATGGTGCTCATGTAGTTTGGCCCACGTCAGTATTGTGTATGAACTTTACCTGTCTGTGAAGTGATTGCTTCATTGTTCTTGTCCTTGCCAATTCTAGTGTTCAGTCACTGAATGACTGTCCCTGAATTGATGGTTGTTTAATTTTTCTTTCATGTCATATAGCTTTCATGAGCTTTTGCCGAGTCATATGTGCAGAATTATTCATCATTTTAATGTATAAAGGCTTAATACATACCTGAGTCTAATGAGTAAGGAAACAGTTGTTTAACCTACAGTAACTTATATCTTGTAACTGAAACAGTCCCAATCCATAGGCTTCACTCCAGCCAACCATGCAACTAGACAGGTTGCCCAGGGAGGTGGTTGGGGTCCCATCCCTAGACATACTCAAAGTGAGGCTCGACAGGACTATGGGCAACCTGATCTAGTTGAGGATGTCCCTGCTGACTTCAGAGGGGATTGAACTAGATGATCTTTGGAGGTCCCTTCCAACTCAGACCATTTTATGATTCTAATGTACTACTGTGAAGCTGTACATGCTTTTTTTTCTATTTCCATTCCTTCTATTCATCAAATCCATTTTGTTTATTATCACCATTTAAAAAAAAATATTCTCTAAAGGCTGTAAATGATGTTTTACATTGTATGCTCAGACAGCTCAGGTTGGAGTCCCTTACCATAGGCAATGGGAGTTTTCCATGGGAGTGATGCAGGTGAAAGACAGCAGTTCTGGCACCAACCTTAAAGTTAAGAGGTGGGGCCAGGATTAGGATGAGCAAAAACTCTCCGAGTTATGATCTGGATGCATAATTAGTGTAGCCTGGTTCTCTCTTCTGCTTTAGTCTATATTTTCATCATAGGCTGTTACAGAGCAAAGTCTCTGTGGACACTTGATGGGACCTGCAGAGCTTGTGAGCTTTATCCAGTGACTCTTTTTTTGTTACACCAGGCTCAGTAGCGTAAATCTGAGCTGATCATCTCTCTCAGAAATATGCTTGACAATTAAAAGCTTTAAAAGAGAAAGATATTTTTCATCCTAAAAGAGTGATTCTGAAAGCATATTTTGAAGTCCGTTCCTCTTCCCTAAGAGTTTGTACTCTGCAACATCCATGAGAAATACAAATTTAATTCTTTTCAGAAGGTAATAACTACTATATTTGAGAAATATTTTTCTAAGCCTGAGTTCCCCTGGCATTACTTGTGTAACCCCATGTCTGTGGACATGTCAGGCTTGCAGTTTATTTGCAGCATTTCAAGATACAGTCCCAAAAGGACTTAGAGAGGCCACATTTGCAGCAAAAACTTTACTGCAAAGAGAAGCTCAAACGCTAGCAGCTCTGAAGCTGCAAATAGTGGCTTGTTGTACAACATGCACATGCACCTGTTGTACAACTTCTGTTGAAGGCTGTGAAGCTTGCATCCTCACAATAGAGAATTTTCTAATGCTAACACTTTTTACCACATAAAAAGGCAGGGTTTCCAGTAAGCAGGTCACTGTGTCATCCTATGATCCTATGGATGTCTTTCTGGGAAGCAGGCCAAAAAAAGAAACCAAACCAACAAACAACAAAAAACTCACTGTTATTTTTGTTCTGTTTTCCAACTGCTACAATCAGTTACTTTCGTTAGATTTACGTCAAATGCATCCTTCTACAGAAGCACAGGAGCTGTGTTGGACACTATGGGAAGGTTTCATGAATAAGTTTTCTTGCGGCACCCGTGGTGTATTCCGGTGCTGGTGTGATGGCAGGTAGCCAGACCTTCTCTTATTCTTCTCAGAACTGAAGGAAATGCAGTATTGAAGGAAATTAAGTATTAGAAACTTAGAGTTTTGGGTTAGAGACTTTTCTTCAAATATTTACATAAAAAGAAAATAGCTGTTAAAGAGAAATAAATGCAAATCTAGGGAGTGTGAGTTTGATTACTTGCACTAGTTTTCAGATAAATAAATATAATTAGGATGTGCTTCCAAATCTTGAAGAATTTTGGTTTTGATCTCTGTACCATGGTGTGGTGTCAGGAGCTGACTTTGAGAGAGCCAAATAGCAAGAGATCAAGCTTAACTTTTAAGAGAACTGAAAGTTTTTGTGTGTTAGTATTAGGTTTGCTTAAGACACTTCATGGAGCAGCTGTTTGGTTAAGCTTTCAGGTGTGCATATACTAATGTTCTGAATTACTAACTTTTCTGGTAAATGGAATACAAATTCATCTGGCTATCAAACCTTTTGTTTTTTCTGATAAATAAAAGGCATAAATACCTTTCTTTGTCTAAGTAATTGTGAAGTTTGCTGGGTCCAGAGGGGAAAAAAAAGCCCTGCTACCCATTTCAAACTATTATTACGGTGCCCCACGAGTTTTAAATACTTTAAAACTTTACTTTTTACTTCACTCTCTGGAATTTCTCTCTGCAAGAATTACTCAAACTCTTGCTACTTTTTTGCACTGAGTGGTGGTGCATGTAGTATTCACTGCACATGAGGCTTCTTTTGCATTCTGTAGAAACCTGACAGTTTTTGTTGTTCTATTTCAAAATGAAGAGTTCGCATCTGAATGTTTTCTCACTCTAGTGGTGGAAAAGGTTTGTTCAAGTGCATCATAATAATTCTAGAGACAGTTAAAAGACAGGGGAAACCAGAAATCAAGCATTTGAAAAGATGGGGAAATATTTGTGTTCTAACAGAAGTGATGAGTGGGGTTTGTTTTGTTTGTTTGTTTTTGTTTGTTGCTGTTTTCCTTCAGACATAAATGCTGTTTGCCTTGCAAATGAGAATTCAGTTTCTTAGCTCTATGATAATTTGAACAGTTGTGAATGTATGATTTTTTTAAAAAAAAAACGTGTAGAGATCATGAAAATAATGCAAAGAAATGAGAAATGTTGACTTTAAAAAAAGTTGAGGTAAATCAGGTTCAAGGTATTTGAAATGGATATGGAATAGAAAAGCTGCACTCAGAACCATGGTCATGACGCAAATGTTTTGTCAAGTGCATTTTGTCCTGCAGTTCAAAGCTTTGTTTCACGTGCTAGAACATCAGAGACTTCTGCAAGTGAAGCTTTTCTGCCTGTGTTTTGTTGCACATGGCTGTTAGAATCATAGAATGGTAAGGTTGAAAGGGACCTCAA
>WBNM01001009.1:0-69126 GCA_013399055.1 Ramphastos sulfuratus | reverse complement strand
GTTCTTTCTTAAACATCTCAGCAAGCCTATGAGTGAAGTAGACATCACCATTGTTTTCCTTTCACAGCCTGTAACATAATTTTTCTCTATTAAAATATTCCAATTAGCCTTAAACTAGCACAGGATGCGATGCTGTGATTTGTCCTTCTGTGACCTAAGATCAGAATTGCAACTTGGGCATGCCAGCCACAAGCAATTCCTTCATCACGTAGCTCATGTCTTAGGCTCTAAAGTGGGCTGTTTTCTCCAGTCTACTAACAGCAGGTCTTATCAGTGAAGAGGGAGTCAGCATCTTCAGAGCATATTATTTATTTGTGCCTGTTGGATACATGATATGGTACCGCATGAGATGTAGCTTTGCCTCTAAAAAGGCTTATCTAGATAGGTTTTACTTGCGCTTTTGTAAATTCTTCTAAGTCTCACTAAATCTTTAATCTCTGGCAGGGAGAATTGGCTTAAACTGTGTTTTCACAAGATGAATTCATATCCCCTGTTTCCACTCCGCATTCGCATGCATACCTCTCGGTTGTTCCAGCATAGGCATATAGCTCTCCTGTGACCCAGAACAGGGACTGGATCTGACTTAGAAATGCGGTAGAGGGGAGAGGAAACAACATGTTTTGTGGGTTTTGTTTTGGTTGGCGAAGCCAGATCTGATTATCAGTGTGTCTGTGTAAACAGCCATGCTGGCATCGCTGTAGGGCGGGCAGCAGCATTTCAAACAGGCACTACCATGGGAGGTTCTGGTGGATGAAATGGTGTCATGAGCTTACAGCCTGTCCTTCTGTCACTGGTGCCGTCATGCTGATTGTGTTTCCTTTTCTTTTCCCTGGTTCGTTCTGATCTCTTCCTTTTCCTTGAGGTATGAAATAGCCTTTGATTCATAAGTGAGTTTCAGGAAAATTAAAACATTCAAATATGGATGGATCAAGGCAGGTAGTCCCTCCTGATTCACGGTGTTGGCACTGACAGTTCCTTTTGAAGCTGTGTCTTTGGGACATTTTCCTGCTTGCTTATTTACCTCCTTTTTTTTTTTTTTTTTTTTTTTATCCCTTGCAAGTTTAGTAACCCATTCATAGCTTCCTTTCCTCTTTGCCAGGGAAGCAGAGGTACAAGTTGAAGAACACTTCTGACAATGCTGATAAAAATTAAGCGTTTTTATACTGCTTTGTAGCCTCTACCCTTTACCGCCTCCAAGTTAATCTTTAAAATTTCCAGTAAAGTAGCTGACCAAAATTGTTAAATTTATATACTTCATGGAAAGCCTCTATCCTCTTGCTTCTCAAATTCTCTTTTCCTGTGGGCTGATTATGTGGGTGGGTTTGTTACCTTGGTTTGCTGCTGGGGTGAGTTACAGATATTTCTCTAATGTGAGAAGATGGGAGAAGCTGCCACTGTTATTACCAGGTTTTGAATATATTGTAGTCTGGCATTTTCCTGCTTCTGGAGCTCTTTGAAGAGCCTGAGAATGGCTTGTGTGTGCTTTTTTGAAGTACTTCCTCTTGAGTGAAGCAGGAATCCCAACTGAACTGCCTCTGCTGATGCAGGAACCTGAGGACTTAGGGTCCCCTAGGACTGCATCCTGAAAAATGGACATAGTGACGTAATAGCCACCATATCTTGTTTATTCTTTTCCTTCATTCCTTCCACTCCTCCCAAATCATGGAGAAGCTGTGCATCAATCCATGCTTAAAGCCATATTGTACATCTACAGCATTGCTAGGACTGGCACATAAAAGAAATTGCAGATATCTGTGTGATGGGGTGGCCTTAGCCATATGAATTCATGGTGATCTGGTACTCTGTTCAGATTTTGATGCTTGAAACAGCTAAGCTGCATGAAGTCATACATCGTGATTTGAATGAAGTGAGATAAAATCAAGAGGGAAGGAAGTAAGACCCAAGGGCCTTTAGCATGCCTATATTAAGACTGTAACCAAAATATATGTTGAAATGGTAATGAAATATCAACCTGAGTCTGCTTTTACACCTCTAATCTGAGTATTACAGTTTCAAAGGGGGAGGATTAGTTTGACTCCCTACTTAAGGGGAAAGAGAGGAGAGGTGGAAAAAGTCAGATTCGCCAGTTAGTACCTATCCAAGGTTTTGTCATACAAAATAAGTTGAAGCGTAATGTGTGCATGATTGCAATTTCTCCTTTGCATGGAACAGACCAGTATTTTAGGAGAAGGGACAAAAAGGATGGGATGGATGCTGGAGTGGGGGGGTGTCACTGCTGTGGCTCGATGCCTGTATCAGCTCATTTTCCTCCTCTGGGCATACATAGCTGGGTGGTGGGGCAAGTTTCAGTGCAGGAGGACCATGCGTGGACACAAGATGCTGGCTTCTCTGCCAAGTATATTTTTGTGATAGGTTGAAGGGATGTCGTTGATATAGTTGGTTTGAATTTTTGGCTGGAGAGATACAAGCTCTAATTTTTCCGTGGAGGTACATACTGTACTCTGCTCTCACCCCATCCCTCCCCAGTTTATTCTTGTTTTGTTTTTATTTTTCAAAGAAAGGTGCTTCACTCCCCTGGATATTTTAAACATGCTAGTGCAGCAATACATCAGGAACACGGTCACTGTGGATATTCTCTTCGTTCAGGCTGTTGTTTGGCTGTTGCAACCAATCACACATAGCTTGTTATGAACACAGCACAGACCTTCCCTTGTAAATCACCAGCCCCAAGTGCACTCAGGTTCAACTCCATGCCTGAGCCTGCGCAGCTTAAGAAAGTCTGGCTTTGTCTGACAGGTACCAGAGACATCTCCTGTAGACTAACCAGACACTGAACCCTTATGCCCATGTAACTGAGATTGTATTAATTGTGCTTACTTTAGCTCACTGATGAATGGAGTCAGCCTGCTACAAAGCAGGGCAATGTTGGCAGCGAGGCTCTGGCCAGATCGCATCCTTCCAGTTGGAAGAGAAAGCATTTCCAGCCAAGAGGATCACAGTTGGAAACCGGAGAGGGAGAGGTTGTGTTGCAGAGCTGGGCACAGAGCTTATGAGAGCTCTATTGGTTGTAGTTCAGGTGGAAGTGAGGGGAAATGAAAGGAGGAGGAATGCAAACAGTGTGTGAAATGTGAGTATGCTGGCTCAGTCATAATATTACATATCAAAATATTTTAAATCTTTTATTTAACACCATTGTGTAACCACATCCGTGTGCAGTCAGAAATGAACACAACTTTGCTTGGCATACCTTCCCCAGGATGTGCCACTGTCTTTCAGCCCCTGAATTACTACTAGCATCTCTTTTCAATGTGCTCTCCAGAGGACAGTTCTGTAATGTTCAGTGGTCCCAGCTGTGGCATCCTCTAACAGAGGCACCTCACAGGCACTTAGCTGCCTGATCTGATTGACTGAAGATGTTTTGAGCAGGAACTATGATCAGTACCACTCCAATGTAGATTAAAGAGTGGAGCAGAGAGCCCTACTCAAACCAAGAGATCTCTTGAAGTGAAATTGCTGTCTTGGTTGATACTGCTGCAGTAAATAGTGTTTTGAAGGAGAGATATCAACCGGATGGGCAAGTTTTGTGTGTGTTGTAGTATGCCAACCAAATCCGCAGAAATGACTTGCCTCTTGATGGGAGGTTGCACTTAAAAACAACCGCTATTGAGTCGAGAGTTTCTTCACCAGTTACTTTTCCTTTATTGACATTCTGCATGTTTTATTACATCTGCAAAAGTGTACGGTCCTTAAGTAGAAGACAGTAACCTATCTATAACTTAAGTGCCTATGCAATTACCATTATAATAAAAACAAGTGATTCAGAAGCTTGTTATCAAAGCTGTAAATAAACAATGAAATTAAAGATCTACTGAAGGTGATAATTTTCCATGAGGAGGTCTGATGATCTGGTGCACATACACGGAGGCTGTGAAGTTCTCAAGTCTTGCTTCTGGCACTGAGGGTGACTGCTGTAGTGGTGAGCAAGTTCCATCATTTCTCCCTTGGCTTCCGTGTTAAATAGTTTCCTCTATTAGCTGGCCAAATAGTTTGTTTCCCCCAGAGTACTTCATCAGGAAGCTGCCAAACCTGACAAACAGTGGAGCCTGTCTTACTCTTCAACTAGTCTCACTGAAGCTAGTGGGTGTGCTTGTTAGACTGTAATTAGACTTTGTTATGAGTAAGCAGCATCAGGCTATAAACCTAATATCCTTCTGAGATGAGTGCTACTTATATAATAACTAACCTTCTGTTGTGTCTATTCAGTCTAGTTTAAATTCAGTAAGCTTTCAAAATGAAACACTATACTGTATGATTCTAATAATTTCCTGTAAATAGACCTGCCTTATACTTGATGAAAATCCATGTGCATTTTGCACTAATGTTTCCCTTACTACCTTACTAATAGACACTTCTTAATTAAAGGGTTTTTTTATTGTAATATCTTTCTTTTGCAAATTAGCTCTTCCTGTTTGCTCTTGGATTCCAGTGTTTATTCTCATCTCAGAATGTATACTGTTCCTTCCAAAGCAATTGTTGCTTACATTCTGTTCTGTACAAACATTTTTCATAGACGAAATACAATAAAATAGAGCTAGATATTTCAGTTAGATCTGTTTAGGGAATCCTGTTTTGTTTCTTCTTCAATTCTGTCTTACTTTGGTTTCTCATGTTTTATCTGTGAAAACTGCTGTGTCCGAATGCCCTTTGCTAACTTTGTGCCTTTTCCTAGTAGTTGAAAAAAATATAGCAGAGTTAGGAGGTGGGTGATGGCCATCAGTAAGATCCAGGGGCAGATTAACTCCCAGTGAACCTGATCTTGTTTGTAGAAGCTCAGTCTGAATTATATTAAATGAGAAAGTCAGTTACAGAAGTTCTGTCTGCCAGAATACATCTTTTGACCTCTCTGTGCTGCGTAGAGCCATGGCAGCATGCTGGGACGGCATGTGTGAAGCTGCCCACATTGCCAAAAACTTGGATATTTATAGGGGTATCAAATGTGGTGGCATCCTTCCCTGGCCACCACCTGTCCCCTCACTTGCTGTGTCATAGAATCATAGAATGGTCTAGTTTGGAAGGGACCTTAAAGATCACCTAGTTCTAAGCCCCCTGCTATGGACAGGGACACCTCTTACCATGAGGCAACCTGGTTCAATCCAATCTGCCCTTGAACATTTCTAGGGTTGGAGTCTCCTCACCTTCTCTAGGCAACCTGTTCCAGTGCCTTACCACCCTCATAGTGAAGAATTTCTTCCTGATGTCTAATCTAAATCTAACGTCTTCCAGTTTGAAGCTGTGTGGCCTTGCACTGGAGGCTGGTGGTGCTGCTGTGAGCTGTTCCAGCTCTGCTGTGAGCTAGTGCTGGGGCCTGAGCTGATGTGGAAAAGGGAATAAGGAGAAGGAGCAGTTTGTTTTTTCATCAGTGTCAGATTCTTGCTGGATATGGCTAGCAGGGTAAGGGAGGAGGAGTGATGTACTGATGAGGAATGGAAATTGTTCAAGCCAAGGTACTGATCTCACTTTCAGTGCTAAAACAATGGGCCGAGAGTACATCAGTCCTAAGTGATTGACTTACTGCTGGCTTAGATGCTTCTAAGCCAGCATAGATTTTGCTGTGTGTGTATGCTTTTAACAAAGTGAATATGGTCAGTGTAATCTATATTTATGATGCAGTTGGCACTGCTCAGGGCAACATGAAGTTGGTTACTTACTCTGCTAGCAGGTTGCAACTTTGAAGAGGCACAAGACAGAAAATGCTTTTGTTTCTGTGGATGCTCCCTAAAGAACTGCTGCTCCTGGAATCTCTTCCCAAGCCAGGTGGGTTCCTTTAAGGATGCACATAGGAAGAAGTATGTGAAGATACCATCTCAGTATGATAGTTTCGAAGAAGGGGGAATGAAGTGTGCAGAGGATAGTGGTTTCCCCTGAGTGGCGTTTGGGCCATGCTGGTGGATTGAATCCTTCACTCTTCTGCACACCGTGGGAGGTTTTCAGCATGCACCAGGAAGCCCTGCAAGAAAAGAAGGATGGGGAGCTGTGTTCCAAGTGAATTTCTGCTTTCTCCTCAAGCCCTTTCTGAACAGAGCAAGAGGAACAACAAAACGTCCCCACAAAATGGTTCTTCATAAAAAGTGTGGAAACAGCTACAAATCTTTCAGTGTTACATTGGTAATTTAGAGGGCATCTTAAGCACAAAATTTGGTTGTTTGAAGTTAGTTTTTCATTGCAGTTGCATGCTCTAAAATTTCCAGGTGCTTAGATATTTGCTTAACAAAAACACCAAAACAATCAAACTTGCTTTCTTTGAGCTAAACTTAATACCCAAGATTTGAAAAGAATCTTTAGGCAAAAGAGCCACCTCCTCATCCTGAAGACTAATTACTAGGCCTCTCTGTTTTCTCAGGAGTCTCATCCTCTTGAAATAAAGATTGCATTTTCACAGCATATTTTCTCTCTTGGAAGTTTGTTTCTTGGGATTAGCTATTGTAGTGCCATCACTTTCCCTGCAAGGTTGGTCCTGTGGGGCTGCATAGCGTAGAAAAGGCAGAAATTACTGCAGCTTGCAGAGATGTGTTGCCCTCATTACTCTTCATTGAGGAGTAATGGTCCACCTCAGTGCTGACCACTGGAAAGCATCTGATCCTGGAGATCCAAGATGAGAAATGGCCCATATTCAGGAAAAAAACAAGCAATTTTTCTAATGCAGCTGCTGCAGGTCTAAGTTTTGTCAATTCGTTTCTATTTTTAGCTCTTGCAAGTCTTCATGAGTGTTTATGAAGGGAGTGAGGAAAGCATTGAATTTTCTCTATTAGAAAGAAAATTAAAAACTGGATGTTGATGCATGTGCAGTCTGCTTTTGGGGAAATCAGTATGGCACCCACTCCATGGCCTTGCTTACGCAGTTAAGGGAACAGAAGCACTTTGTTCCTTTTGTTTTCCGCAATTTGGGCACAGTAAAATGCTGTCAAATGAGGTCTATCAAGATCTCGTAAGTTTGATGAGGCCCTTTCCTTGCCTTTTTCTTCCCTACTAAGCTGCTTGGTATTCCAGCTTTCTCTGGACTCTTGCATGCTGTGAAGTAACGAAGCAGAACATTAAATCTTTTAAATCCGAAGAGTGGCGGCAACGCACCGAATGTTTCACAGTGCTGTTGTCAGTGAAGAATGCCTGTGTGTATTCTCTACATTGTAATCCCCCGAGTGTGAAATTAGATCTGCTCCCACTTTATTGTTGTTGTTGTTGTTTTCCCTCTTCTTTAATTCTTTTTCATATCAGATATAATATGTACTTTAATCACCTTTTCCATTTCTGGGTATACAAAGCAAGGGATTACCCTTTTGGTAAGTAGATTTCCACTCTGATTTTTCTTCTGTTTTTTTAGTATAGCTTAATAGTACAATTTAAATGGTATGAATAGTTGTGTGAAGAATGACAGGCTCTTTTGGCATTTTTTCCCCCCCTCTCCTTTATTTTATACTGTTAGACTACTTTTGAATATTTACCAATGTCAGTTCTACTTATCCTTATTCATATTTTTAAAATCTGCTTTAGTAGCAGATACCCTTTTGATGATGGAAGTTGGCCTCAGTGAGCATTTTCAGAATGTTACTTAGCCAGGCTGGATGGGCTTTGAGCAGCCTGATCTAGTGGAAAGTGTCTCTGCCCATGATAGCAGGGTTGGAGCTAGATGATCTTTAAGGTTCCTTCCAACTCAAACCATTCTATGATTTTATAATTTTGTATTAACTTCAAGTTTCAGTAGCACAGTAATAACAGTATCTTAAATAGTTCTTCTCCTTTACTGTTTGTTTGTGTGTCACAAGTGTTAACTCCTAAGTCTAGTTTAATTTCTCCCCAGTTTAAACAACTCCATCTACAGCTGTGAAATGAGATCAATACTTGCCTGGCACATCATGGAGTATTGTGAAACTCATTAGTGCTTGAGATTTAGAAAGAGGCTGTGGGAGCACGGAAAGTTAGTGAGTGACTGGTGTTAGTAGCTGGCACAAATGCAGAGTTATCTGCAAGGGGAAAAAAAAAGTATGCAGAGAACTGGAAAGACCCAAATGAGACTGAATTGTATTCATTTGCATAAAGGAATCCAGTAGTGTAGATGGCTTAAACAGCTGAAATGGTCTGCTCTGTGTTAACCAGCATGATGAAACCCTTACGGGGATACGGGAAACTCCTGCATTTTGAAGCAGGGAGAAAGTTCAGGTTCCTTTATGGAAACTTAAGCTACTTGGAGGTGTTCATCTGAGGAAGCAGCAGGTAGTGCTGCTTGTAAATGTGCTTTGAGTTAGCAACTTTTGGTGAGTTTGTCTGGTGAGAGAGTTAGTTGATGTGCAAGGGAGGGCAAACACATGTGGTTTGTAGTGCTGATGTGGATTAGAAACTTTCCCCTCCCACTATTGAAATATGCCAGACCAGCTCAGACAGCTTGGAAGAAAGAAGTTATATTTACAGCATGGCAAAACTTACAAGCATATCTACACAATATATTTACAATTACATACAAATTAGAAATAATACAGAAATCCAGATTCCCTCCCAGACAAAGAAACTGGCCAGAAGGGCTCAAGCTACCTCTTGCTCCCTCTCTATCTCACATCCCAAACAGGCAAACAAAAACAAAAGCCTCAAAGCTTACCTCGTTGTTTGTTAGTGGAGATATTAAAGTGGAGTGACACAACCAATGATCTAAGTTCTCTCACTAAAATACTGCAACTGGCCTCAAACCAGCACAAGTGGTAAGGGAGCAAAGATTACTTAAGGGTAGCTGAGATGGATATGGGGACATGGTGCCAACTCTTAGCATAAGTGTGAGTAGCGTAATTTCAGGATGCAGTCATTTGTTGGAGAAACAACTGATTTTGTTTCTGTGCAGATGAAATTTTGCATTTGGAAGTAACATGGATATATTTCTAGTCTCTGCTTATTGCAGGTAGATTTAAATAGGGGATTATATTTCTGGGGTTTAGCTGACTAAACAGAAGGGAGAGTGTGCTTTGTAAAAGAACAAGTTGTCCTTGCTGCTCAGAATAATCTTTTCCACCTGAAAATGAAGTTAGTTAAAGAAGCTGTCAAATGAAGGACTGATTTGACACTGATTTATCTTCAGCAAAAATGTAGGGACTATAATGTGGTGAAGCTGTGAATGACTTTGATGTAATGAATCTTGGAAGCTCAGGTGAGACTACAGAAAACTTAAACTTCCTTATACTGATAAGTTCACAAGGGCTGCAGACTCAGACTGGCAGAGGACAGTTAATGTTTGTTCCTTAAAGCTGATTTGCAAAAATACTTTCATGTCTTTCAAAATAAAAGCTTTGAGTATCTGCAGATACCCTCATTTAAGACAATCTAAGTATCTGTTGTACTTCAAGTCTGTGATCCTGTTCTGTGATTATGGGCAGGCTAGAAGCAGCATTTATTGAAGTTGTGTACTTTGCCTTGCCATGGCCTTGCATGTTTTTGAAGTGTGAACACTTGCAATGTTTGAATCTGTGCAGCAGCAGTCTGGCTTTTGTTTCCATTTTCTTTTAATCTGGGTAAATATGTCTAAACAATGATGCTGATANCTCTTGATGCAGCCCAGGACTCGGTTGCTGTCTGGGCTGCATGCACGCACTGCAGGCTCATGTTGAGCTTTTCATGAACCCAGACCCCAAGGTCCTTTTCCTCAGGGCTGCTCTCCAGCCAGTCACCACCCAGCCTGGATTAGTGCTTGGGATTGTGCCTACCCAGGTGCAGGACCTTACACTTGGCCTTGTTGAATTTCATTAGGTCGGCCTGGGCCCACCTCTCCAGCCTGTCCAGGTCATCATCCAAATGTTGACATAGTGCTGCAAAATAGAGGAAAAATTGTGAGAAAAATTCCATTATTTGAGATTTATTTGATGTACAGATGTGTGTGGCTTCAGGATGGTGTTCCATGCTTTGTTTCCTGGAGAGTCCTCTGATACAGTAATTGTGGCATTTTTCTCCTGTGTGAAAGTCGTTGCTGTTAGCTATGCTTTCTTGGCTTCCAGAGGCCTTCTCTTTAAAATCCCATGAGAGACATAGCAAGATCTGACTTGGAGCCAAGCTGCCTGTTTATCACTTCCCTTGCAGGGAGAGCCATAGATGCCACCCTGACTTCTTCCTTGCTACCTGCTGTGGTTCACAGCAGTGATTTGCCTGTGACCTTTCTGGCAAAAGCTGCGGTACTCATGTTAGTGTAGTTCTTGATCACACTTAATAAGGGCAGGTCCTTTGATGCTCTTGGCATGATTATGTACTCACCTGTGCTCATTTGGTCATAGTTAAAGCATATTTAAGTCGTACTTGTTTGCTCACTTGCTGCCCAAAAGTCTTGGTGAGAACTTACGTATGCCTTTGTGTTAGGTAGGTCTCATACTTGGGGTATAACTCATGTTTTAAAACTGAGCAAGGAAATGTGGTGGAACCCATAATTCACAATCTTTATATTATATTTGTTTTGGTATGAGACACCACATAAAGAAAAGTTCATGGTGCAAAAACAAACAAACAAACAAACAAAACCCCACAAACCCCAAACCAGCTCAGCCACTTGCAAGAAACTGTCTGCTGTGCTTTATAATCTACACAATTTCATGTTAAGAACTTGGCCTGAAACAAAGCTTTCCTTCCTCCATTTTGGAGGTATTTCATAGTGTTTTTAGTGCATACAGCAATAAAGGAAGTTGTTGATTGGATGGGTCTTCCAAATCTTGTTAATTTACTATTTTAATTGGAAAATAAATGAAAAGCTGTTATAACCATGAGCAAGAGGAGATATGAAGGAAGTGAGACAGAGGGACTTCTGTCCCTTGCTGGAGTAGCCTTGGTATCTGCTATTAGCAACACATGTAAATTATTCATATGAAAAATTTCAGTGTGAGTAATAACCATTCATACCTCCTTCAATGATGTTCTTGTGAAAAAACAAGAACCTTTAAAAACCTATGAGGTTTTCAGACCAAATTTTGGATGCTTTAACCCAAAAGTATTGCTTAGGTAGATGTACTCTCATGGCAAATAATATTGAGAATTTGGGAGTCATTTCCAGTGATCACAGCTGCTTTTTAAGCATTTAATGTAATCCTGCTTCTGTTATAATTAATCAGTTTTGCCACTGGCTTCAATGGAAGCAGGCTATGTCTCTAATTATTTGAGCTTTGCTTCACTGGAGTTTGGTGGTAGTTGTAAAGTTAAAGCACAGGCAGAGGGTCAGAAAAGCAGACATGAAATCCTGGCCCCATGGAAATTAGCTGGCTTTTATTGTGGATTTCCTCACAGAGCTTTTTAATAACTTGCTCAGCTGAGATAACTGCTGTTCTGTATTTTTTTCATTGTGAAGTGGAGGAAATGATACCATAAATCACAAGGTAGTCATGAGTCTTCGTGTATTTAATAGTCTGTAATGGAGTGTTAGATTGGTTTGGTTCAAGCATGATGTGAATATGCAGATACATGGAGTCTCTTGTAAATAATAAAAAAAAAATTGCTCTCCCCCACATACTAATTCAGTAGTGGAACCAGGAGAAAGAAGCCTCCATTATTAGGAGAAGACATATTTAAGCAGGTACCAATTAATTCTTTGGAGGTGTCTGTAGCTGGATGGCTGTTCCAGACAAGGGTGTCTCCTCCCTGATGATCCTCATGGTGGTTTTCTTTGTATTTTTTCCCACCTACTGCAGGAAATTAAAGTCACAGCCCTGCCTTCACAGCAATGTGCACAATGTATATGCTGTGCTTCTTTGTAGAAAGAACAAGCTAATGATGACAGGTTGTGCTGGCTGTCTTGTATCAGTTCTCCCCTGTCAGAGAAGATGAACAGGGATGCAGCAGGTGTGCCAATGGTTATCCCACCAACAGTGCACTGCTGGAAAATTGAGGCTCAGAGGCAGGTGTATAACCTGCCCCTCGTTGAGTTCGTACCTAGAATGGTCTGGGTTGGAAGGGATGTCTGAAGGTCATCTAGTCCAACCTCCTCTGCAGTCAGCAGGGACATTCTTAACTAGATCAGGTTACCCAAAGCCCTGTCCAGCCTGACCTTGAGTATCTCCAGCGGTTGTACCCCAGCCACCTCCCTGGGCAACCCGTTCCAGTGTTCCACCACCCTCATAGTAAAGAACCTGTTCCTAACATCCAATCTAAATCTGCTCTTCTCTAGTTTGAAGCCATTGCCCCTTGTCCTGTCACTGCAGGCCCTTATAAACAGTCTCTCTCCATGCTCCTTGTAGCCTCCCCTTCAGGTACTGGAAGGTTGCTATTAGGTCTCCCTGGAGCCTCCTTTTCTCCAGGCTCAACAACCCTAGCTCCCTCAGCCTGTCCTCATAGCAGAGGTGCTCAATCCCCTGATCATTTTTCTGGCACTTCTCTGATCTTCTCCATCAGGTCTGTGTCCTTCCTGTGTTGAGGGCTCCACACCTAGATGCAGTGCCTCTAGGTGAAGTCTCATTAGAGCAAAGTGGCAGAATCACCTCTCTGGATCTGCTGGCGACACAGCTTTTGATGCAGCCCAGGATGTGATTTGCCTTCTGGGCTACAAGCTCACACTGTCTGCTCATGTCGAGCTTCTTGTCCATCAGAATCCACAAGTCCTTTTCTGCAGTGCTGCTTTCTATCACCTCATCCCCCAGTCTGCATTGATAGTTGGGATTGTTCCAGCCCAGGTGCAGAACCCTGCACTTGCTGTTGTTGAACCTTATGAGGTGCATCTGGGCCCACCTCTCCAGCCAGCTTCTGGCTCGAGAGCACTGCTGGGGTTAAATATAAGATGCAAGAGTTTGAGTGAGCTGACCGAGGCTGGGCTTCCCTCAGCCTGTGGCGAGACACCATCCCCACTGTGTCTCACCACAGCCCTTTTATGTGGTGTTGAAGAGGGAAAGGTTGAGGGAGTACTGGTTGTTGTTTTTTGGGGGTTTTTTTGGTTTTTTTTTTTTTTGGGTTTTTTTGCTGTGCAGGTCTGTGAATAAGTATGCAAGTTTTGAGACCCATTGGAATCCTGAGTCAACCCTTGCATCTCTGACTTGCTGTGGCAGCATTATAGGTCAGTGTTGTGGTGAGGCTTTGCATCTTTTGGGGTTGTAGACTGCACAGAAGTATTTCCAGCATCTGTTTTACTTAGCTTTAAAGTACAGTCTACAAGCAAAGGCAAAATAAATTAGAGAAAACAGGTGTTGCAAAGGATCTTGGCAATGCTGAATTAGATTATTAAGACAGTAGGAATTGCTACAGTAGGAACTGCTGCAAAGTTGATTATTTAACATAGACTGTAGGTTGACATCAGTCTAAGAAAACCTATCTGTAAACTCAGTGGTGTCTCTGCTTCTGTGGTTCCACACTCCCCTCTCTGCTGAGCCATTTCAGTTAGTTGGCAGAAACAAATCCCATGGGGTAACACAACAGAAAAAGATTTTCTGTTGGGTAAGTGGCCTGGGACTAGGGGATTGGGATGCTTGCAGACAGCAATTAGATCATCTAAAGCTGCTCAGAACTTGGGCCTTGAGGCTTCCCTCAGCTTCATTTCTTAGCTCTAACTAGCCAGTCTCTGCTCTGACTGGAGCAGGGCTTGCAGCAGGAGCTGCCAGCCAGTGGGGCTGGGCAGGGAGGTGGCTGCCATCACAGCGGCTGGAGCTACATCTCAGCTGTTACCCACCCTTTAGCTGGTCACTCTTCCTCTGTCCTTCACCGGCTTAGTTGGCAAACGAAGAAAATTAGGGGCATGTCTTGAACAAAACCTCTGCAGCAGTGCCTTTTGCTGGCACGTGAGTGATTGCATGGGGAGTCACACAGGGGTGGGGAGGGTGAAAGGGTTTGATTCACTTATTTAGCTTTGCAAGGTTGGATCAGCCCCTTGGGCTGCTTGGCTGCTGGGGTGGCACCAGTGCCTGTCCACTGCAGGATGTGGGCAGGAGTGACTGCTGAAGCAGTGCTGCCACTAGACTTTGAATCACAGCTGAAATGCAGTTCGAGCTTCTCTAAATATTTTGTTTAATTTGTTTTGGCTTTGGTCGAGAAAGTTATTTTTTAATGAAAACTTAAATGTGATAACATTGCTTGACTAATTTCTCTCTCATTAACCATATGGTGTGCACAGAAAACTGGGTAGTTCCTTTTTTCCTCAAGAATGCTGGGTTCCAGTAACCTGCCACACTGTGCCTAGGGCTGCATCTTTATTTTGGAAGCCTGCATTGATACCTGCATTAAAGTTGTAAATAAATGTTTGCTTCCAGTTAAATTTTCATATTTGTATTTTAATTGGGAACACTTAACTATTTTAAAATACTTTGAACAGATCTTTTTGGAACCTGGCTATAGTTTGTTAAAGCTCAGTGCCACCTTGTCTCACAAAACGTAAATTGCTTTAGAAAATGGAATTTCTCTCTTTTTTTTTTTTTTGGGGTGGGTTGTTTTGGGGTTTTTTTGGTGTTTTTAAGTGAATGCCTTCATTTAGTTGATCAATAATAGAGTTTTGGGGTTTTCTTTTTGTTTGGTGGTTTGGTTTTGTGTGTGTGGGTGTATGTATAAATAAAAAGGAGAAAAGAAGGAAAAACACCCCATAAATACATAGAATTGCTTTGGTTTTCAGAAAGCTTACTACAAATGCATTTCTACCTTGGGTATCAGTAATTGAAAGGCCCTCTCATTATGAACATCCTTGTTGTTTGTTAACTTTGACATAGATGAGGCAAATCAAAGCTCAGTGGTAACTATTATTTTGAAAAATTGAACAATATTTGTTTTAATGCTGTTTTCCCCTATAATTATGGCAAATACATGGTCTTATTTGTGGTAGTGGTTTGCTACCCATTTAGATATAATTATGATGATTACAAAGAAGTAAAATAGAAAGAGTTTTTTTGGGGTTTTTTTGTTTCTTTTTTTTCCTGATGCTATATGGATGTCATTGGGAATCAATAGTGATTGCAACCAATATACATTTTTGAAGAAGATCAAATAAACAAACAAACAAAAAAAAGAGGTAACAAGGTTGGTTGGCAGGCTGACAACTTGATGGAGTTTCTGCTGACTCCTCTGAGTTTCCACTGCGAGCTCCTTCCTTTTGAAAACAGGACAAACGGGTTCAAAATTATCTGACTGTGCTGTCTAAATCAGCCACTTTTCACTGTCACAGTAAATGAATTTGGATTAAAGAGGTGCTTTAAGCAAAGGCGGTGACAGATTTATGCTCTGTAAAGCTTTACCTGGTGACCTGACTCTCTAGGCCTGGAATTGTTCTATATTTAGAAGGGAATAATTAATTACAGCAGGAGCAACTGAGGGTTTTCTATTACAACTGTATGGCAGCTATGATTATGCAGATAAAGGCTGCACTTTGGTTCTCTGGTTTATTTACACTTTTGGGTTTTTTTGGTGTGTGTAAACGCCAGATCAGAATTCAAGTACACAGATTCTAACCTAAGTATGATGTGAGGTTGGTTTTTTTTTATTATTACTATTGTTATTGTTATTATTATTTCATAATATGTTCTAAATCAAGCATAAATAACAGAAAATGCTGCTGAGTAACCTCCATTTAGTGAATGCTTGGAAGAATTGCTTTAACAAAAGGAATAGTAAACCAGGGCGAAGACCCTGAACTCTTTGTTTTTTAAACAAAGTGAACTTTTAGGTGGAAATGTTCAAAACTCAGAGTTATGATACAATCTAACTAGTGTTAGTGTTCTCACAGTTATGCCAGATGGAGGAGATTTCTCACTTGAAACATATGGAAGAACAGGTTTAAAAATGGGATTGAATTTTTTTATGCATTCCAGGGGCAGTGTCTCCTTTCAGAGATGCCTTGCATGTAGGACTTTACCTGTTGAGTGGAGTCAAATAATGTGAAGTACATAAAAGGAATTGAAAGTGTATCTATCTGTCTCTACATGTAAATAAATATAAGCAGATATCTGATGGGAGTAATTTCCTGCAGAGAGAAGATGGTGACTGCACACCCTCTTTTGTTTCACATTGATAGATTAATTTTGTGTGTATGTTTTATAGAGCAGCAGAAGTCTTTAGTGAAGTCATCTGGCTATTGATTTCTCCCATATCAACATAAAAAGTATCAAAGAATTTATTATCAATGATAAAAATGTGAGCTGCCAGTAGTATTTTCTTTCTGAGAAGCAGTTAAATCAATTTCATTTGTATTAGTAAAAATGTGAAATTATAAGGTTTTTATCTCTTGCTAGTAATTCTTTGGCTTGATGTTTTCATTGGAGTAAATATGAATTGTGTTATTTAACATCCTAAAATCACAGAATCACAGAACATTAGAGGTTGGAAGGGACCTCCAGAGATCATTGAGTCCAACCTCCCTGCCAAGGCAGGATCCCCTAGGGTAGTTCACACAGGAATGCATCCAGGAAGGTTTTGAAAGTCTCCAGAGAAGGAGACTCCACAATCTCTCTGGGCAGCCTGTTCCAGTGTTCCTCAGTGTAAAGAAGTTTCTCCTCATGTTGAGGTGAATCCTTCTCTGTTCCAATTTGTAGCCATTGCTCCTTGTCTTTATTGCTGCGATACCTCCCCTCTCATCAGCTTTTCAGCAAGAGGATTTTCAGGTATTTATGGCTTTTTAGCTGACTTAGGTGACCTTATGTGCAAAGGCTGTTGTTTTAAAGCAGGAGATTACTACATTTGGAAGTTTTCAAACTCTGTCTTCATTCCAGGACTAGTACCATAGTTGTGAAAGTTGTGGTGCATGTGTGGGTTAACACGCTCCATGCAGGGGTGCAAGGAGGTTGTTACATTGCTGTGCATTTGTCCTGATGCGGCACCAATTTGCTGCCTTGGTAATACATTACCACATCAGACCAGGCAAGGGTGAGAGGGGATGACAGAGATGGAAAGCAAGGAACATGGCTGCCATGACTCTGGAAGGGAATGAGACTTTCCCTGTGCAGCCCAGGGCTCAGCTGTGGCTGGAGTGGTGGCCAAGCTGTCCATCACGTTGGGAGGCTGGCCTCTGCAGTGCTAGGAGGGATGCTCCCTTTTCCCACATGGAGCCTGTGAGCACATCCCACATTTCTACTACAGTCTGTCCAAATTTAACAAGCCTGGAGTCCCTCAAGCCCATCCTTGGGTAAGAGGACAGACTATTTTTATATGCAGTGTGTAAGGCCAACATTACACAGTCCAAGAGAATTACAAGAAAGTGTTGGTATGCGTAAGAAAAAAAAACATGTATGACTGAGTTTATATTAATGCCTTTATGTGAAAAGTTGTTTTCAAAAAAGAGTTCATATTGCATCAAACCCAGCTTTAAATAATGAAACCCAAGATTCTCCAGTTACTGATGAGTTTCATACATGGTGCTATTGTAATTGTTGGAAGAGAAGCAGGAGTGACTTCATTTGAATCAAGGGGATGTGGCTTTTTTCCAGTGTCTCCTGGAACTGGTCTGAGAAACACATGTACTCTGTTCTGTATCCCTCCATAAAACTATTGAGGGTCTACATTTATAAAGTCCTCCTTGAAATGTGCTAGTCCTTCTTAAATAATTAAAAATCAGAAATAAATCACTGAACCTACAAACCTGCAGCCTTTGCTGGACAGCACTTTCTCTTTAGCATGGTAAATTAAAAAACAAACAAACAACCCCCCCCCAATCAACAACAATGACAACAGCACAACCAATACTCTCCCACCCAAAACAAAACAGAAAACCCTTCAGACAGGCAAAACAAAACACAGCCATATACACCTCCCCTTCCAAAATGAAACGAACCCCCCCCACCAACCAACCAAAAAAAATACCCAAAACAAAACTGAAAACCCTTCAAACAGACAAAACAAAACACAGCCATATACACCTCCCCTTCCAAAATGAAACGAACCCCCCCAACCAACCAACCAAAAAAAAATACCCAAAACCCAACAAACCAACTCTTGTTGACAGTTTCTAGAAATATTCTAGACCTGAAAGCTGTTCTTTTTATTTACATTAACTTCCCTCAAGAGGAAAGAAATAAGCAGTGCAGTGCTGCATTATCACAGCCCGTACTTTCTAGTACAGTTTGGGGGCTGCCCTGCTGGAAAGCAGCTCCATGGAGAAAGACCTTGGAGTCCTGGTGGACAGCAAGTTCTGCATGGACCAGCAATGTGCCCTTGTGGCCAAGAGAGCCAATGGCATCTTGGGATGTGGCCAGCAGGTCTGGAGAGGTTCTTTTCCTTTACTCTGCTCTGGTGAGACCTCACCTGGAATACTGCATCCAGTTTTGGGCTCCCCAGTTCAAGAGAGGCAGGGATCTGCTGGAAAGAATCCAGCAGAGAGCCATAAGGATGACTGGGGGACTTGAACATCTCCCCTATGGAGAGAGGCTGAGGAACCTGGGGCTGTTTAGTCTGGAGGAGAAAAGACTGAGAGGAGATCTTATGAATGTGTACAAATATCTGAGGGGTGGGTGTCAAGCGGATGGGGCCAATCTCGTTTTGCTGGTCAGCAATGGCTGGTAGCAATGGCTACAAATTGGAACAGAGAAGGTTTCACCTTAATGTGAGAAGAAACTTCTTCACAGTGAGGGTGACAGAGCACTGGAACAGGCTGCCCAGAGAGATTGTGAAGTCTCCTGGAGACTGTCAAAACCGGCCTGGATGCATTCCTGGGTGAACTGCCCTAGGGGATCCTGCCTTGGCAGGGAGGTTGGACTCCCTGATCTCTGGAGGTCCCTTCCAGCCTCTAAAGTTCTGTGATTCTGTGTTTGGGGAAAATCAGTGCTGAAAAGGTTGGCATAAATGAAGCTTCAGAGAGGTGGGAGGTTGAAGCAGGAAGGCTGATGGGCACAGTGCAGTTGGCCTAGAGAAGTTATGTTATGTGTTGCCTCTGATACATTCTCTTAGGCAGGCAGTTCCCTCCTTGCCACATCAAGTGGGCTTGGAGCATGCGAGCCTCAATGGCAGTAGGTGTCTGAGGACTTCAGCTTTGGTTGCTACGGCTCTCTGTTGGAGATCAAATTATTTCCTCCATTTTGGTGTTATGTTCTATTGCATAGACTTGCACACTTTTGCTGGAGGCCAGTTGTGTTCAGAGAGCAGGCTACTGGCTGTTCTGGGAAAGCCACCCAAATCTGTATCTCTTTAGCCTCATTTATAGGCAAGGACTTGTTCGTAGCTGTGGAGGGAGAATCAAACCATGCAGCATCACCCTTGTGAGAGGGAGCATTTGCACCATGGGGTGCTGCAAATGACTTCCCTGTAAATTTGCCCCAAATGATGGTGAAATAATGCTGGGCTGTTTCTTAGAGATGAGGTAGGGGCTGTGCTGCTGAGAATTTAGAAAATGGAATGTAATAAAAACCAGGCTGAACTGACATCATTCTTTTTTGCTTTATAAGCACATGCTCCATGTGTGGACAGTGCACAGATGTTTTTCTTTGATGACTTGCTGTGTAAGTTTATGGCCTTGGAACATTGATAATTGAAGGGGTTGGTTTTATTTTGAAAAGTATGAAATTCTGTATCAAACTTTTAAGTTCCATACCTGCAGTGTTTAGGGTGCTTAGGATCTAGTCATAAAAAATCCCTACTTTAGTATTCGGTATTTAAATTATTATTTTTTAATTACACTTCCTTCTCCTTTTTTTAACTTGCTAATTGTCTCCAGACTCTCTTTATCTATAGCGGAGACCACTGCTGAAATTTTCCTTTTCTTTAATTTTTTTTTTTTTTTTTTTTTTTTTTTTTTTTTTTTTTTTTTTTTTTTTTTTTNGTGTGTGTGTATGAAGGGAGGTGTTTTGATTTCATCCTCAAAAAAGAAAGCTGGAGCACCTTTCAACTCAAGATGTTTCTTGCCATCAGAATTTCCTGCCAACTGTGTCTGATACCACACCAAAAGAAAAAGAAAGAGGAAAAAGATGAAATCTCTGGAGAGCTTTCTGATCATTTGTCTTAGTTTACTCTTGTATTCCAGACTAGTCTCTATTGTGTCTCAAAAGCAGGATTGATTATACTGAATCTGCTGATTGCTAGAGAACAGCTTTGCTAGATGAACATAACACATTCCATAGGTTTCTCCCTTTTATGGTCTCAATTACAAATAGGTTTTTAGCTCCAGCATGGTTTAGTGAATGTTTCCTGCTTTTACACAGACATTCAACATATGTGTGTCTGCTTTAACAAAGGGCCAGCAACCACAGACCAGATCAAAAAATAATTTTTCAGTTTGACTATATAATCCTACTAAATGGGGTTTATTTTTCCTTGTGTGTCTTTTCTCTTGTTTGCCAAAGTTCCCATTCTTTAATACTATCCACAAGTTTCCCAGTAACCTCTCAGTCAAATTACCACAACCATTTTTTTGTCTATTTCAGTTGATGGTTCAAAAATACCATTAATTGAGGAGATGGGGGGAATTTAGAGGTAACATAAATATAGATGGCAGCTGTAGCAGACAGCATTGTCTCTGGACCAGCAGTGTTTTATAGTAGTGCATAGCTGTTTTCATTACAGATCTGTTTCTCAGAGGACCAAAAGGGATCAATACAATGGAAGAAATATTCCATTTTATGTCCTACAAAAATGACTGTGCTAAGGGCCAACGGTAGTGGGATGAGCGTCAACAAGGCCAAATGTCAGGTCCTGCACCTGGGTTACAACAACTCTAAGCAAAGCTACAGGCTTGGGGAAGTGTGGCTGGAGAGCTGTTTAGCAGAAAGAGACCTGGGGGTTGTAATAGACAAGCAACCCGATATGAGCAAGCAATGTGCCCAGGTGGCAAGTGCCGATGGCATCCTGGCTGGGATTAGAAATGCTGTGTCCAGCAGAAGTAGGGGGGTGATTTTCCTCTTGTAATCAGCTCTGGTGAGGCCACACCTTGAGTACTGTGTTCAGTTTTGGACACTCATTACAAGAGAGATGTGGGGATGCTGGAGTGAGTGCAGAGGAGGACAATGACGCTATGAAGGGCCTGGAGAATAAATCTTATGAAGAGAGACTGAAAGAGCTGGGGCTGGTTAGTTTGAAAAAGAGGAGGCTGAGGGGAGACCTCATTGCCCTCTACAGCTACCTGAAAGGATGTCGTGGAGAGGCTGCTGCTGGTCTCTTCTCACAGGTAATTAGTGATAGAACAAGAGGCAATGGCCTCAAGCTGTGACTGGGTAGGGTTAGACTGACTGGGGAAGAACGTCCAGGGAGGTGGTTGAGTCACCAACCCTGGATGTGTTTAAAAGTCATTTGGATGTGGTGTTTGGGGATATGGTTTAGAGTAGTGATAACAGTCGGATNTGTGGGGGGGTGGGTAACTCCCAAACCTACATCATATGGGCAAGAGAAGTACTTCCCTCTTCCATCTCCAAATTGTGGCATGTCTCCTGTGGGCAGAGGGTTATCTTCATCTTTGTGGTGGACATGTCAGATATCAGTTTGCTGATTATCCTTTTTTTCCCTTCTTTCAAATCACCGTTAGTAAGCTCTTGTGTTGTCCAGTATTCTCATTTCTTCCTTTGCATGGCAGAAGCAAGTAACGTTTGTTGTAAATGTTCTACACTATTACTTAGTTCTAGTTCTAAAACATCATTAATTTCCAAGGTATTATAATTTAATTTGAGTAACTGACTCCTTTGTCCTATGTATCTCTTGTCAGCTGTCTGTCATTTGGTCATAAAACCAGAAACACTTTTTCTTTCTAAGCAAATCTATCAAGTAATGGGTTCACTTGTTCAACATCAGTAGAAATATTTCCAGTGTACTCAGATTTGTCCAATCAGTCATTAACTTGTGANGGCCTCAAGCTGTGACTGGGTAGGGTTAGACTGACTGGGGAAGAACGTCCAGGGAGGTGGTTGAGTCACCAACCCTGGATGTGTTTAAAAGTCATTTGGATGTGGTGTTTGGGGATATGGTTTAGAGTAGTGATAACAGTCGGATTTGGTGATCCTGAAAGTCTTTTCCAACCTGAGTGCTTCTGCAGTTCTGAGTTCTCAGAAAATCCCCCATTCCAAAACAGCAACAAAACCATGTTCGGATCCCCTGTGTTTATTGTAAAATCTTGTCCTTTCAAAGAGCTTTAAGTCAGGGGCCTTNTAAAACCAGAAACACTTTTTCTTTCTAAGCAAATCTATCAAGTAATGGGTTCACTTGTTCAACATCAGTAGAAATATTTCCAGTGTACTCAGATTTGTCCAATCAGTCATTAACTTGTGAAGGGGAGAAGGCTCTGAGGAGACCTTATTGTGGCCCCTTCTGAAGGGGGCCTATAGGAAAGCTGGTGAGGGATGTTTTAGAATGTCAGATAGTGAAAGGAGTAAGTGGAATGGAGCAAAACTAGAAGTGGGTAGATCCAGACTGGATGTTAGGTAGAGGTTCTTTGCCATGAGAGTGATGAGATGCTAGTACAGGTTGCCCAAGGAAGTGAAGGAGGCCCTATCCCTGGAGGTCTGGATGTGGCTCTGAGCAACCTGATCTAGTGTGAGGTGTCCTTGCCCATGGCAGGGGGTGGGAAGTAGATGATCCTTGGCATCCCTTACCAGTTGTGACAATTTTATGATAACGTGATTCTATGATTCTTCTTTCTAACTCTTAATACATTGGCTTAGTCTTCTCTAAAGAAGGACCAAAGAAGAAGAGTCAATTATAGCAGATATCGATCACTTGGCTATATTGGTAGGCATGTTCCATCTTTAGATACAAAATGTTAAATGTTGATTTGGTTGGGTTTTGCCTTTTCCTAATGATTGAAGCAGCTTTTTTGAGAAGCTGATCTGCAAACTCAGTAGTAAGCTGTCTCAGGTGATAATAAGGAAACATTAACAATTTTTGTGTTGCCTGGTGGGAAAGATTAAACTGCAAGTTCCTACTGAAACATTTATTGTTTAACTCATTTATCAGTGAACTGGCTTCAGTAGGTGTCAGTGATTGAATTTTTAGTCTTGTGGTTTTGTCATAAATTCATTACCAATGCAGGATAAACAAAACTGCAGAGAAGGAAAATAGATGAAGTGTAAATCTTGTGACAGTAATGGATAGCCAGGTGGAGGCATCCAGCCAGAGCTGCCTGCTTGCCTCTGTACACACCCAGCTTAGAGTGTATCAGAAAGACACTTCTTTTACATAAAACTGGTGAAGAAAGGGAGGGAAGTGGACATGATAGTGGTGATTCCATTCCAGTCATCTCAGGTGTTGCTTATTTTGTACTTAAACATGAAGTTAACCTTTTCAGAATGAGAGCTTTTAAAGATGGTGGTTTGTTAGGGTTCTATGAAAATCCGAGTTGCAATCAATGATGAGAAATTTTATGAACCATCAATTTTTCAGTAAACTCTTTGAATAAAGTAAGTACTGTAGTACTAGCATTTTAAATTTCTTCAGTTATTGAGCTCAGTAGTTTTAGTCACTTGTGCTTGTGCTTAGCTGTGTGCTTTCTGGCAGGAAAGCATGCGTTGCTGGTTCANGACCTGCTCCAACACTTCCATCACAAAGCTTTTGTACACCTTTCAGACAGTTGCTGCTTCAGTTTTTGCTTCTCTTCTAACATTTGGGATCTTGTGTTTTTGTTAGCAATTACTTAGTAAACTGCTTTCACTACTAAGGGTGTGCACCCAATTACTGAATAATGAAGAGCCTGTATTTTTCTTGCTTCCACCCTGATGGGGCATCAGTTCAACAGGTGAGACATTAAAGTTACTGTATGCAAGCATTCAGCACCCTCCCTAGGAAAGCATCCCTTACCTTGCTTTAATTGCTTCCTGCAGTGTAACTGCTTCCATTAGAGCGATCTCCCCGCCTGTAGAAGTGAATTTAACCAAAGCATTCAGGATCTTGAGCTTACTTTAAAAAAAAAAAAAAAAAATTGTGAAAATAAAAATTATATTTTAATAGCTCTTAAAGTCTGTACTTCTGTGATGCTTGGGTTGTGTGGATTTCTGCCATCCCTCAAATTATGTTCAGAATTTTTCTTCTTTGAAGATAAAAGATGAGACTCTCACCCAGTTGTGTGACTCCGTAGAACTGAGATGTTGGAAGAGGCAGCACAGATATGATTCACACTGAATTTTGCAGAAGTTGGGTGCACTTGCAGGCTGTTGCCCCCCACATTCTGTGTGCAGAGCAGCAGTGTGGTTGCTCTGTGCTGCCTGCCTTTAGTTTCCCACTTGTGCAATCCTGGGAAGCCGTACGGAGAGGGAATGACACAAGAGGAAATATTTGATGAGGCTAAAAATATTTTCTCATATATCTGTGTGGCTCTGACTAACAGTGTCCATCCCTGAAGAAGAAAGCAGTCATTACAGAGAGGCTGTGGGATGAGAAGAGGAGGTGAGGAGGAGGCCAGCCTCTCTGCAAGGAGATGGCAGACCCAGTTTTACAGGCAGAACCTGTAAAACAACTGCAGATGAATCTGCTGAAAACATGCAAAGGCAATAGCTCTCTCTAAGCTTAAAGCTAGCTGGTAGTACATGAAGGATGAGTCTCTGCCCTGTGAACCTGCTGCTGAAGGCAAGGAGGGTAGTTCAGGCTGCAGCTTGAGCTGTTTTTCCAAGAAGGGGTGTTTGCATCGAAGAGTGAACTTGAGTCCTCCCCTCAACTGCAAAGCAGTGGCATTCCTTTTCCATCAGGACTGGAGAGCCAGCGATGCTTGTCCTACCCTTCTTAATGATTTATGCTGTTTTCCTGCTCTTTGTGCTTGCTGTAGCACAGAAATGTATTTTCTGCACTGTCTTATTCATAGATGCATAGAATGGTTTGGGTTGGAAGGCAACCTTAAAGACGTAGTTCCAACCTACCTGCCATGGGCAGAGACACCCTCCACTAAGCCAGATTGCTCAAGGTCCTGCCTAACCTGGCCTTGGACATCTACAGTTTCCCTGGGCAACTTTTTCTCACCACTCTCACTGTAAAGAATTTCTTCCTAATGTTCAGTGTAAATCTGTCCTCTGCCAGCTTGAAGTCTTGTAGTGGCTCTTTACAGTAAGATCTGAAGCTCAAGGCTTCCATCAAAAAAACTGACAACAAAGCGTTGAACACCAAGCAACAGGCAACAACTTTGCCAAGGGGGCCTAGAGTCAAAAATTTGTAAAGGAAATAAGATAGAAATAAATTTCCACTTAATTTCAACAGGCTGCCCTAACAAATTATAATGTCTGTAGTTAGCTGACAATGTGAAATAATCCATGAACTGAAAGAAAAGTTTACTTCGGAAGACAACTCTCTTAAATTATTTACCTTGGCCTCATCCTCTTCTGAACTGGAGAGAGCATAACAGTGTTTTCCCTCTCTTGATCCTTGTCTTGGCTGGTTGCTAAGATGCTTTTGGATTATAATGAAACCTCCTTAGCACAGGAGAGAACTTCTAATACAGCAAAACTGATTGCCAAACTGAAAAAGTCTGCATCCAGTAGTGACCTTTCTGTGATCTTGGATGCTATACTCCTTTCGTGCTGTGGCAATGACTTCTCAACACATGAAGTGTTTTGAATGTTTTGGGTTTTTTTTTTTTGTGACATGATTCACATAAATGTTCTGAGTGATCTCTTTGCCCAGCCCTGACCCTCACCTCACTACGAAGTTTCTTTAGTAATTTTTATCCTGTGTTGAAAACATCCAAAGACTTCATCATTTTCCCATATACAGTCAAAATAAAGCACTATTACAGAAACCACAAACAACAACTAAACAAAAAAAACCTCTAACCCATGCAAACAAAATTTCCCTTAAAGAAGAGTTCTGTTTCAAAGATTGTGTATGTTTGGGTTTGTTTGTTTGTGGGTTTTTCCTTCCCTTCCTCTTCTGTGTTTTTTCCCCCTTCCCTTCCTCTAGTGTGTTTTTCCCCTTCCCTTCCTCTAGTGTGTTTTTCCCCTTCCCTTCCTCCTCTTTGGTTTTCCCCCTTCCCTGCAAGTTGAGTAGAGATCTAGGGAACCTCTCCTTATCAATACTCTGAATGATCATTGTAGAAACCCCTGGACAGATGTAGTCTTGGAGGTGCATACAGCTGGCTAACCTCATGTTCTCTGCTGAAGTTCCTGTTCTCTCACTCATCTGTCCACACTTCTTCAACTTACTGTCCCTTTGTTTGTGCTGACACAGCTGCTTAGGGGGCATTTGTTGGCTTGCTGCATTGATTCAAGCTAAATCCCACAACTTGCGAAAGGCCAGGGTTACAGTGGCACAGTGTCCTGGGCAGTCCCTGACGCAGCTGTGCTTGCACGGGAGGAGCCCTCTGTGTGCTGCAGAGCAAGAACAAGCACGCAGAGAACAGGGAGAGATGGAAACTTTATTTTCTGGCTTTACTTGAGAGCAGAAGAAAAGGTACTTTGTGACCTCACCTGAGTCACTGGGATCTACCCTACCTGGGAGGGTGAACTGCAAGCGCTCTCCTGGGAGATGTTGTAAGCTTTTTCTCTGAGATGCAGCAATCTTTAGAGAAGCCCAGAATTTGGGAACCATAAAAGAGCTGCTTTATCTGTATGTTTAGGTCTTTATAAGTGCCTATAAAGTGTCGCTTTTAAGTCTCTTTTAAAATTATTTTTTAATATATATATATAAACAATGCAGGATACTAACTTGATAAATAGATTATGTCTTTTAATATTGCCCCTTCATTGCTGAAGGATGCTGACAGGTATCCTGTATTTTAGCCAAGATAGGGGTTGTGGGTTTTGTTCTTTTTTAGTTTGTTTTTTTTTTGGGGGGGTGTCGTTTGCTTGCTTTCTGGTCAAGAGGTCTTTACAGTTGTCAGTCTGTTGCCTTTTGATGGCCCTAAACTAAAAAGAACAGCTCAGGATCCTAAGCAGCTGTTCATAAATGAAGTTCAGTTGGATGCAGTATATGAAAAGCCTTAGACCAAGGCAGCTTTTGTTAAGCAGAGGAATATTAACTACACCAAGAGTCTCTGAAAGTGGGTGGTTTCTGCTGCAAAGCTCAGAAAGTGTCACACACTTTGTCATAATGAAAAGACCAATGTTGTCTGCAAGTAAAGATTGAAAGTATCTCCTCACATCCATTTGTCTTGGGAAAAGGTGCCATTGGATGAGAGAAGCAAGTCTTGCTGTGACTCTGCTGTTACTTGAAGAAAAAGCTTTAAATGCCAGCAAATGTCAAAGCATCTTTCATTACATTAGCTTTAATTTACTTTTAGCCTCAATTAATAGCTAGCTGCAATATTTGCCTTGCACATTTATTTTTTAATGAAATGCTTTAAAAATTTGTTTAATATGTGATTCTTTCTGTGTAATTGTGCTCTCAAACAATGTCTCTGGTGAGAATGAGCTAGCACAGTTTTACCCAGAATTGTCTGGAAGACACCAGTGTGGAAGGCAGAGATGACTCACATTGCCTTGGAGGGTGAAGAGCTAGTAGTTAACCACAGAACATGGCATTATCTCTGTGCCAAAGCTGGCTGACAAAACCAGCATATTTTCCACTGTACTAGTCAGGGGTGAAAAAACTACTGCTGAGAACTATTGGCAGTTTAAGCAATCTTGATAATCTTGTCAACCTGATGAATTTAGAATAAGTAGCATGGGAGGCATGTGAATCAAAAGAAGGTGGTAGTTCCCATCTGGAAACAATTGTTATTTTCATTTGATGAATAAATGCATATGAAACATTCTCCTTACTTGTCAGTGGACTCCTCTGGGTGACTAGACTTGATTACATATCAAAAATGAGGCATATCAGAGAGCACAGGTTTAGATAAGTGTTGCTGGTTAAGTTTATTTTCTATGTTAATTCCATGTGTCTCTACTCTTATTTCTTTAGGAGTATCCATGTGACATCTGTTTGTACTGCTGGCAGTTTGCTAGATGCTTGTAAATAAGGAATGCTTATTGCAAGAGAAATAGTAAGCACTTCTCACTCACTACTCAGTGTAATTTATTTTCTGTTTGCTCTTAGTGCAGTAGGGTTTACACTGATGAAGGTGGCCTGACTTTACAGGCAAAACTGAGTGAAAAACACAGCAATTAAATCTCCATTTTGAGTTCTTTAAAACAAAAATCTGTCTTTTAAAGCATATGTTGAATATTATCCTTTGGGGCTCTGTTTTATTTAAGTCAGTTTGACGTTTCCTTTTATGTTTAGTGACCTTTACTCTTCCTTACATAGAGGATACAAGAAGAAAGGGGTTAACTTTGGGTCGTACTTCTTTTCCTCACCCCTCACCTCCTGAAAGATGTAAAGACTGCTTTTGTCCTGTGCTGTTTTGGAACCTGGGCCGTTCTCATGCAGATTTTTTGCTGTTACACTTTTTCCTTTGTAACCATTCAAGCTCAAGCCATCTTCCTTGTTTCTGCCCAGGAGAAGGTGAAAGACCTCATGAAATACTGGATTTTGCACATGGGCCGCCAGTGGTGGAAATTGCTCCATTTAGTAAAAGAAAGGAAGAAAGGAAAAAACAAACAAACAAAAAACCACACACAAAAAACCTCAAACAAAACAGGAAAAAAAAAAAACCAACAAAAACACCCCACCCCCCCCAAAAAAAAAGAAACCAAACCAAAACCAAAATAGAGTATAGGTAGGAGTACTATTTTGATATTGGTCATTGGAGGAGTCACAGAATCACAGAACTATTGAGGCTGGAAAAGACCTCTAAGTCTAGCCTGTGACCTAATACCACCACATGGACTAGACCATGTCACTAAGTGCCACATCCAATCTTTCTTTGTCCCTGTTTAACACCCCCAGGGATGGCGAATCCGCCACCTTCCTGGGCAGTCCATTCCAGTGTCTAATTACCCTTTCCATGAGGAAATGCTTCCTAACATCCAACCTAAACCTCCCCTGGTGCAACTTCTGGCCATGTCCTCTTGTCACAAGTTGCCTGGGAGAACAACCTGACCCTCATCTTACTACAATTTCCCTTCAGGTAATTGTAGTGTGATAAGGTTCCCCCTGAGTCTCCTCTTCTCCAGACTAACCACCCCCAGCTCCCTCAGCCTGTCCTCATAAGACTCTCTCTCCAGCCCCCTCACCAGTCTTGTTGCTCTCCTCTGGACTGACTCCAGCACCTCAATATCTTTCTTGCAGTGAGGGGCCCAGCACTGCACACAGTGCTCGAGGTGAGACCTCACCAGTGCCGAGTACAGGGGCAGAATCACATCCCTGGTCCTGCTGGCCACACTATTCCTGATACAAGCCAAGATGCCATTGGCCTTCTGTGCCACCTGAGCACACTGCTGGCTCATGTCCAGCTGGCTGTCAACAGCACTGCCAGGCCCTTCTCTGCCAGGCTGCTCTCCAGCCACTCATTCCCCAGCCTGTAGTGCTGCATGGGGTGGTTGTGGCCAAAGTGTAGGACCCTGCACTTAACCTTGTTAAAGCTCATCTGGTTGGCCTCAGCCCATTGACCCAGCCTGGCCAGGTCTCTCAGGTCATGCTCTAGAAGGTGCTTGCATCAGGATCGAAACTGAATTTCCAAACACCTGAAGAGGAAGGCTTTGAAGAAACTGCATGATGAGGAGGATAGAGTTGCTTTCAGGCTAGTAGGGTATTGCAAGCATATTGTCTTGTGGGCAGGAAGAAGCTGTAGATGAAGACTAAGCCTGTAATTTAGTCCACTGGTTAGTAGTGAAATGTCAGCGTGACTTCATTTAAAAATTACTTTCAAGGTGCAAATCTTCACCTTGATGAAACTGCTTGAAATTGTGATTGTTGGCTGGCATGGGCTGCAAGAAGTCAGGAAGTCTGCCTTCTAAACTCTTTCCTCCTTGGGAGGAGTTGGAGTGTTAGTTTTGTGGGAGACATCTACTGGCCTCTCAACAGATGAGTATCTGATGAGCAACCATTTCTTACAGCTGTAATTTCATTAATACCTCATTTCTCTCGCTTTCTACCCCTCCCACTCTGTGTTTCAGTAAGTGGTAGGTCAGAAGATGAGCTTTCTTTGCATATCTAAACAAGAAGCTGTGGTGCAAAATTACAGAAGGCTGCAAAGACTTGATTTGTTTTTTTTTTCTGTGCTGTGAGCAAAGAGCAATGATTTCAGAATTGATGCTGGGTTTTTCAACTGCAACTAAACATCTGTCCAAGGCTGAGTATTACCCATTGCAATGGTTAAGAAACAACCTCAGGTTATTCCTGCTGCTAGCATCTATGTCCTTATTTATCCTGTCCTCTACTTAGGGTAACATGGGCTTTTGTTTTCCCTCCTGTTCTCACCTTGTGTTGGCACTTGATGAGTAGGAACCCTTCTTGTGTGCCAAATGCTTTATGTCAAGGCTTTTGGGGGGACTATAAGCTGTACAAGAAAAACTCTGTGTATTATTCTTTTGTATTCTTGTCTCTTTTTCCACTTAGAAATTACTGTTGTTAGGGGGAAATCTGAAAATATTTCAGGGTAAAAAAAAAAAAAAAAATCCAGGTTGATTTCAGGCCTGTAGATAGCAGAAGAGGAAACTGCAGAGGGGAGAATTTTTTTCTCATTGGTCACAGTTGGTGCTCCTGCTGGATATGTGGAAGTGTACATATGGAGTGAGCACATGCACAGGCACTCCATACAGAGGGAGTGCATACACATACACAGGCCATATGTTCATTATTTTAGAAGTTTTGTTTTCTCTTACATTTTTAGCAAGCTTTTAGCAGGGCTATTTTATCTGGGATTCGGTTTAAGTATGTAGGACAATAACTGAGACACAAACTGTGTTTTCTTCCTTGCTCTCTGTGTGTCAGCAACATTCCTCGTGCCCATCCTCCGTCTAGAAATGAGTTTCTTTTAACCTAGAGAGCCTGCTGTGAGGAAGAGAGGAGACTGCAGCATTCCTCCAGGCGTGACAGAGCTGGGTTTCATTTACAAATTTTGTCCAGAGTTTCAACACACTGCTCTGTACTTGCCACGCATCAGGCAAATGAGAGATGCAAGCTTACAAATGAACAGAAAAAGCATGACAGCAGTCCTGTAGCTGTGTACACACATGCAAAAGTGAGCTTTCTCTCTCCTTATGAAGCTCAATATTTATGTGCTGTTTACAGAAATTACATTCTTAGCTTGGTTTCTAGGTGAGACAGGCATAGTGTCAGTAAGGTCAAATAATTTTGCTGGTTTGGTTGTGAGGTAACTCTGGAATATGTTTTAAAGATAAAGGGTTCTAGACAGCAAGAAGCATTTGTATCTATGGGAAGAGGAAGTTTCCTGTGTTTTGTGTGTTAAACATCGAGACCCTGTTATTGCACACGTGGGCATTTTTGGTGTTAGAATGGTCAGGTCTGCCCAAGAGTCTCACTGGGTTATAAAGCTCCTTTTTAGCATTTTATTATTGCAACTAATCAGTAAAAGTTATTAAATTTCTTGTTTTGTATGTCAAAGTGTATAGAAATACGAGCAAGAAACAAAGTCCTTTTGTGTTTATAGGCCTAGTAAATAAGATGAAGACTGAGGATTTCTGAGATTATAGGTGATTCTTCTTTACTGCTGCTTTTTTAACTACACTCTCCTTTCATGCTCTTTGTGGTTCTGTTATCTAGAAAAAACTTTCAGATTAGTGTGTTAATTAGTTTATGTTAACCAGCAGAGGGCTTCCACCTCAAAGCAAACAACCATATCCCCTCTGCAGTTTCCCTGGGATCCTCTGAATTAGAGAAGTGGGAAACAGAAAGACATCTATTTAGTTGTCTGGGGTACTTCCCTGCTGGAGAGTTGTCCTCAATTGCATGTCAATAAATGCTTTTTATATAGTATTTTTTTTTTAACTAGCTTTCAGTTGGATTTAGTACAGCTGTCAGCATTTCCACAGGAAACTTGGATTGATGCAGTGAAGCCTCTTGTGCTTCACCAAACTGATATTTGTAAATCTCTAATGCAGCTGTTGTGTTGTGAACTTTCAGGTGTGCATATTCAGGTGTTAAAAGTTAAATTTAAGACACTTCTTAGTATGAACATAGCAAAAGTAAAATAGTAAGAGAGAGTAAAATGATCTTACAATTTAGATTAAAGTAATGCAAGTTTAATTTATAAAGTGAGTGTTTAAATTCATGCATTTATTGCAGAATGTTCAAGAGCAGAGAGGAATATAGGTGGAAACAGCAGTACAAAAGCACACAACTCTCCTGGGTGGTAAGAGATGCCCAGTGAGATGCAGGAGCTGGTTTGATTTGGAGCATCCTTCAGGTCAGCTGGGACAACAGTGTGGAGCTGATGAGTGCCTGGTGGAGTAAGGGTCAGTGTGGTGCAGGTGTAATGAGGTGGTGCTGCTACAGCACCTCTCAAGTTTCTCTCCCAGATCCTGTAAGTGACTTTTCATGTTCATGAGCACTGTTATCAATAACTTTTGGTGATCCAATGAACAAAGGAGTACCTGGGGTGGAAAAATTCCTCTTTTTCAGGTAAGAAATTTACTTGCTCCTTTAAAATGCAATACTTTGATAGTTAATCTTCACAGGCTATCAACATTTGGGATGTGTTGGCTAACAGTCGTGGGTGGAGTAATTCCATGTCCAAGCCTCTGCTTTGGAGGGGAGGTAACCCTTTGGTTAAGTTTTTTTTTAAGGTTTTCTGTTAGAAAAGCAGAGCTCCACAACTTAGAGATACTTAGACAGGAACCAAGGCAGAGGCTAGAATTAGTGGGAGCTTTTAGCAGAGACATCATAATTTATAAGCTGTCGTGCCAGAGTCAAAAACACTGAAATTGTTAATTACATTTTCAGCAGAGATAATAACACCTTTCAACCAGCACATTGCGAACAGCTAAATCACAGGAGGTGTGTTTCACTGTAACTGTCGCTGCTACATCCGCGGCTACACAGGTACCGCTGGGCGGGGAGGTGCAGCCTTCGCGGCCGGGCCCTTGCTGCCACCTGCCGGCCCTGTCCACAGCCATTCCCCTAGGTCTTGGCAAGGGGCCTGGCAGCTCCTGCTGGGAGAGCAAAAGTTATTTTACCAGTAAATATAAGCTGCTTTACTTGGAAATCAGTTACTGGCTGTCAGAACACCAACCTTATCCTGAGCCATGTCAAAAGAAGCATGGGCAGCAGGTCAAGGGAGATAATTTTGCTGCTCTGCTTTAAGGAGACCTCACCCTCCTGGGGTACTGTGGCCAACTCTGGAGTCCTCAGCACAAGAGAAACCTGCTGGATCTGTTCAGAGGAGGACCACGAAAATAATTGGAAGGCTGGAACACTTGTCCCATGAAGAAAGGCTAGGACAGTTGGGACTCTTCAGCCTGGAGAAGAGAAAGGTCTAGGGAGACCTTATTGCAGCCTTTCAATACCTGAAGGGGGCCTGTGAGACAGATGGGAACAATATTTCTAGCAGACCCTGTTGTGACAGGACAAGGGGTAATGGTTTCAGAGGTAGATGGTTGCTAACAACCAAAGCATGCAAATGCCTTGTTGGTGTTCCTTGCTCAGCTGCTGTCTCTCACAATGAGAACTGTTTGGCTGGCTGGGCAGGAGTTAGGCTTGTGTGTAGCTGGTTCTGGGGGGAGGATGAAGCCCAGGTTAACCTAATGCTTCATAGAAGCTGTCCCCTTGATCTGATGACCTTTCTTTACCAGTGTTAAGTGCACCTATTCCATCGGAGAAAATATTGCCTACCCTGATGTGGTGAGTCCTCTCAGGGTACGGAAGTTGAATGAAAGGAGGCTGGTAGCAGGTGCATTGTACAGACTTGTCAAAAAACTCTTTTATCCTCTACAATTGTCTGCAGTCTGATTTTATTTAGTTTAGGCTTTTTTTTTTTTTTTTTTAACCCATGTACCTAATAAAGTTGGAAATGTGTATGCGATACTCAAAGCAGCCTACAGTGCACAACTCCCTACTCTTTTAGGTACTCATATATAGCATGGTATATTTTTAAGCTGAAAAACAAACAAACAAAAACCCCAACCAACTGAAAAGGATAAAATGAGTAACAAAACAAAAAGGAAATTTTCATTTGTAATTAGGGCATTCAAAGGCTCCGTAATGGCTGTGATAGAAGCAATTAACAGGCATTGCTTTTTGTGTGAGACAGGGCCAACTTAAGTAGGTCGCAAGGCTGGTAGCCAGGAGACCTACTTTCTTTTCTTAGCTTTGCTGCTTATCCTTTCTGTGATCTTGGGCAAGTAACCTTGTTTTTGATCCTCTTCCATCGTTACTATTTTTTTCCCCTTCTCAAGTCCATTCCTATTAGAAGGGAAAGTTTCTCACTATGTGCTCTGCACATAAAGGGGTACAATATTAACTAGAGGCCTTGTTTTAATACCAAAATGCTCTCTGTGGCTGATTTACTGTAAGTAATTATGCAAGAATATGGATTACTTTGTGGGTTTGCTGTGCAAGTGTTTTGTAGGGTTACCTGTTTAAGAACAGGCATGCTGTAAGTGAAGAACAGGTTTTAACCTATTGGAAGTTCCCACGCTTCTCTGCCTGAAGATGATGAGTAGCACTGGCAATGTGACTATACAGAGTGGATCTGGTGGGGTGGGGATGTTTTCTGGGACAGAGAGTCTTCCAGGGCTGCTAGGTCACCCTCTGCCCTTTGCTGGCAGATAGGTAAGGAAGGGTTGAGTCTGCAGGCAAGGTGTTTTCACTGAGCTTTTGACAGTGCTTAATCTAAATAGCTTTATGACTGGCTAGTGATGAGTTGTTAACACCTAAAGGAAAACACCCAGTTACTGTCTGTTGGAGTCATCAGAAGTTATAGACTAGGAAATGTAGTAATTAAATTAAGATGTGAACTATGCCAAAAACCACAGCCCAACCAAATCCAGAGCACATCTGAGGGTTTTTTGGGCTGGTATTTTTCTTTCTGTTTTGTTGGTTTTCTACACTGAATTGAAACCTTTTCTGTGCAACAATTTTTGGTTTTGTTTGTTGGCCTTAGGGGAGTGCAGTGGCCGAGAGCCACATGTATGTGTTTGCTTAAGAGCTTTCAGAGAATTCTTTCATGGGGTTGTGATAGATGGTAAAAATCCTGATTGCTTGTGAGGCTATGAATATTTGCTTTTGTTCACCTCAAAAATAATAAAAAGGGGGGAGAGGGTAGGAACTTATTTTAGCATTCTACTTCAAACTGGGTTTCTTATGATTCATTCATATTTTGTTGGGTTTTTTTCTGAGATGGGCTTTTATTAAGTGAAATAAAATATAATGCCTTAAACTTTACATGCATAGCTTGGGAAACATGAAGCCTATTTACATGTATGATGAGTTCATAAAGGAGAAAATAGGTTGGAAAATTAACTGAGCTTATTAGAAGCTTACCTTGTTTTTCTTCAATGGCTTTGTAGAGTGTTTTATTTAAGTGTATCAGATGCTAAAATTTCCAACTTCTTGGCCTTGTGTTTGGCTACTAATTAGAGCATAGAATAACCTGCAATTCTATTGGTATAAAAGCCTCAATATGTATTGTTATTTTTTAAAGATAATTTAAAAAATCTTGATCTTGGGTAACTTCTTGATCCACATGTGCAACACTGTATGGTAATACTTGACAGTTCCTTGACACCTACAAATACATAGCAGCATTCTGTAGTAATAACAATATGATGATGGATCTTTTCCTGAAATGAAATATAATAATACTGAGCTCTGAGTGAAGTGTTGCACCACTTTGTATTTACAGTAACAGTGGAAATGTTACGGTCAATCACCCACAACAATGTTTTCAGCCTTGCATCATCAAATTGTGACTCAGCAATGTGGTTTAAAGGCAGGTCAGAAAAAAATCCCTGAAAACAAATTACTCTGGGCAGGTCTCTGGGATTTACCCTGGCATTTTGGGTTAACCTGAAAAGGTTTCCTTCTTGTTGGTTTCTCTAATCTTCTGTTTCTAAGTACTGCAGTGGAGAGGAGATGACTGATTCTGCAGTTCCTACTAGGATTTTTATACATCTAGCTCTCTGTAATTTAGCCAGTTATAGCTGTGGTAGTTTACTGTACTGCCAGTTCCAAAGGTTTGCTTTTTCTCAGAAGAAACAATAAGTTGACTTAAAGCATGGTCTTGGATTATTTGATTTTTACATTCAATTCTACCTGATTGAATATAGACTGCCCCAAAAATGGATCCAGTGTTTGAGTCTCAAGGAGTAGGTCACCCCACATTCTCCAAATATTTTTTTTTTTAAGCAAAGGATCTAACGAATGAAATTACCCCTTCCTCCTCCCAGACCCTATCCAAGGTTCTTGTCTCATTATGGATGGGGAGTGGTGTCTTTTCAAGACAAAACCTGTCAAAATAGGAGGACCTGATGATGGTGAAAAAAACAAACATTAGTAATGAATTGTGATTCTATAATCCATGCTCCTATTTGTGTACCACTTCAGTCCCCCTCCCCAGCCAAACAACCCCACCATTAACTTGGGGAAGTGGTGGACCTGTGTATGTACATATGCATGACCTTGCTGGGAGAGCTCAATTTAAATGCAACGTATTAAATTATTTACAGAAGACAGTTGGCAAACCCATTGTGCTGTGTTAGTAGGAGCCAAAGGTCACTTTGGTGTGCCTGGTTGATTCATAGGGTAATCTGATACAGTACTTAGCATTTTTGCCTCTCAGTCAGTGGGTTAAGCCTTATGCTCTTCTGATGAGTCAGAGAACCCTAAGTTTCAGATAAAGCCAGAGCCTTTGTTTTTAATGGTTTTGAAGAGGCTGTGCAGCAGAATCCTGTGCAGAGGCTGTGAGAGCATCTGTCAGAGTGTCGGGATGCGTTCTGCAGTAGTGTACACCTGACTGACAGCCTGGGAGCTGAAGTGCTCTACCCTTGTTTTCTTAAGATGCTTTCCCTTTTGCTAACATCATCTGCAGCCATTAAGATAGTATGGCATTAATGCTTATCCTTCAGATAGGAGGCACCTTTTTGTTTGGGTTTGGCTGATTGGTTGGCTTTTGTTTTCCTGGGTTCCTCACTACCAGCATCTCCTTGAGGATTCACTGAGCTAATGTTATTGGCTGTCTCATCCACTCAAGTCTATTCTTTTGCTGCAAGATACAAACTTGTGTGTTTTCTGTCAGCTTCTGTCTTGGTGACAAATCCCATCAAAACCACAGGTATTTGGAGTCCTTGGTATTGCCAACTTCTTTCTGCATTACAGTGCAGCCTTTGCCTCTCCTTCTTCCAGGCTTATGCCCTCCTGAAAGCAGCGGTGGTGTTGGCATGCAGGACAAGCCATTGGCATTGCAGCAGCATTCAATAGCACCTGACTTTTTAAGACCTTCGCACTACTAAGTGCTTTTTGCAGCTGCCAGTTTAAGGAGAAAGTTGCAGAATGTAGCATGGCTGGGAATGAAACCCGTTTTGTCAGTTGCAGTCACACTGCTGGGAGTCTCGTCACTGAAAGTGTCTGCCCAGGCACAGTTTTTGTTTGTGTTTATGCATTCATACTTAGTTTCTTTTTAAACATGCCATCAGTTACAGGGGCACTACTGTTTCCAGTGTGCTCTGGGATGCTTGTGGTGTTCACAAGCTGCAGAATTTTATTTTTTCCTCTCTCCGAGTCCACAGAGGTGCACAAGTGCTTTTCTATTTCTGCACACAGGGTTCAGAAGTTTCCTCAGCCTGCTCGGTGGCAGCGCAAAAGGAGGAGTTTTACTTCTGTGGTTGTGCTTTTAGGAAAGCAAGCCTATCGTATTTCACTCTAATCCTAAGCGATAGCCACGCAGTCTGTTTTATTGTTAGAGTCTTCCTGGAGCTCCTTCGCCAGGCTTCTGATTAGGGGAGAGCAGGGCAGCCAAAACGAAGAGGCAGAAGTGTGATCAGTTCATTTTCCCTCCTGAACTGTGCCACGCTGGAGCGTGATCTCTGCCTGCTCTTCCCCCACTGTGGGGTGTTTTTGATGAGCCAGAAGACAGGACTGAATTGCATGCATGCTCCTGGGGACCAATGCCAGGGAGAAGAGTGGAGCTACAGTTTTTGCCGTTGAGTGGAGAATGGGGAAAACACGTGCCTTAGTCCTATATTCTGCTCAGCCGTTACATGCCTCTCTGAGCTGCTGCAAGGTGCCACTTTCTGCTGCTTTTCTCCCCTTTGTTTTCTTTGGCAGCACTCTAAGTGCTGTATCAAAACAGCTTCAGGGAGCTGTGCTGGCACGGTGACCTACCTCCATACTGGTGCTGGCTTAAATGCAGCGAGAAGAAACCTGGACGGAAGTCGCATTGAAATTGTTTAGCCTTCCATAAAACAACACTGGAAAGGGGACAGGAACAATTTCAGAAAGGTCTGTTTGGAACTGAGGCCAGTAGCTGGCTTGGAAGAAAATGAAAAAGGAGTGTGTTTCGAGGTCTTTCAAACTCAAACAAAACCCAGGCTCCCTCTCGCGTGCTGTAAGCTGGATAAATTTCTCCTCCCTGTCAAGGCAGACAAAGAGACTGTTTCGCAGCGATGGTGAACTCCCCTCCATGTGCGTGCAGCAGGTAGACGAGGATGATGAGAACTGGACCTACAGGAGCCAGCAGAGAAAAGGTGACTTGCTTTCTTTATAACCTTTGTGATTGCTGCTGCTCTGTCAGCCTCTGCTCTGTGCTGTCGTCCAGCTGCTTAGGTCCTGCTGGGAGACACAGGTGGGGTAGGAGGAGGGCAGCACAAAAAGCGTAGGCATGGCACTATCTTGCCAAGTTTTTTAGGGGGTTAAAACTGTGAAAGCTTATAGTAATCAACAGGGAAAACTTTCTATTTCCCACCTGGGCAACATAAAGGTACTGACTGTGTGGTGTGTAGGTAAGATTTGTTTATGTTTCTTGTAGCCAATAGTCACTGGTGGCAGTGCTGCAGGAATCTCTTCTCTATGTGGTACCACAACCCATTTAAAAGTCCCCTTGTAAAAGACTGGGTGACTTTTTGGATGACTGCCTCGTGGTCCTGCTGGAAATTCTTAAGTGTATTTTGTTTTATGGAGGCATATTGAGAAGTGGTCCTAGGTGCAAAACAAAAGACATGATGGGATGGTGACGAGAATCACTCTACAGAGAGGAGGATGTGGGAGATTGGTGATGCAAGATAGGAAGCTCTAAATGAACCCTTGAAATATCCAAACACAGACTATATTTTATATGAGCCTTCCAAAAAAGTACTTGTATTTTTTGTATACATTTTCTTTGAGTTTGCCAGGTACTTAACCAAGCATACCTCATATTTGACATAAATCAAAATAAAGTTTACTCCTGACACAGTGAGCTACTGTTACCAGTGCATTTACTGACTGGCAGGCAGTGGCATAGGAGTGGTGTGCGTGGCAAAAATACTTGATAAAGTGATTTGGTTGTAATTTCTCCAGTGCTGCCAGAGCACTAATGTGTTAGTAGGAAGTGTAAGGTTGCTTCAGTTCTGCTGTAAGGTCACTTTTGTAAGAGCAGACAGGCTCTCCAAGGGCGTTTGGACTTCAAAGGGATTTGTATTTCTTTTTGTTTCTGGGAGCTATTTGACCAGAAATTCAGTTCTGACTCAGAATGAGTTGTGGATTTAGTAAATGGTTTGGATGCAGGAACACTAACAGAGGATGTATATGCTTGTGCTTTGCTCCCAGCATGCTAGGAGACGATTTTAATCTGTGCTTTAAAGACTGTTTTTAACCCCTTTCGCTGCTGGAAGACTTCTATAAAGGGAATTTACATTTGCAACCAGTGATGAATTTTTATTTCTGGTTGTTGACGCATTGCTGTTGCACACCAGTGTCAGATGCACATTTAACACCTGTGGGTGTAACATGCTGTGGATCCCAAGAACAAGGCAGTCCTGCTGCTGGTCTCTGTGTAACTTCCATGAAGTTTCTCATGCTACCTTCCTTAGCCCACGCTCACACCACAAGGCAGAGATGGGAATGGAAGCTTTACCGATGGATTAATGGTGTATTAATTTTTCTGAGTGATTTACATAAAGAGCCTATTGTACAGGCTGGAGGAAGAGGGTAGAATTCCTCCTGTAATTGGGCAGCAAGCTATGAAAGCCTCCCTGGCTTCCTACAGCAGAGATGATAATAGGTCATTTTTGAAAGGAAGGTGGAGGGGGAGGTATAGATTATGGAGGGCTTATTTCCCCTTCACAGGGCACAGTTTGACCTAACATGTATTATCTGCCTGGATCATAAATCTAACTGTGCACTTCTGCTGACCAAGAACCTCTACGTGGAGGGAGCTGACAAACTTGCAGAAGGTGCCAGGGCCGAAGGGAGTTTGGCTTATATGCTCAGGCAAGAGAGGAGAAGCTCGGCATGGTTGCGTTTCACGCAGGGCTGCGTTATTGCTTGCCAGCCTTTGTAAGACCAGGGGCTCAAAACAATGCTGCCTTTGGTGCCTGAGTTAACTATGTTATTCAAAATTCATGCAGCTTAGAAAGAAATAGGATGCACAGCAGGCTGGATGGCTAGTGTTATACAGAAAATCAGGCTGTTTGTTTGCAGTTAGCCAAAAAAACTGTTAAAATTTCATCTATCAGAATGATTTTTGCCTCCAGTTCTTCCTCGGGTAAGTCAGTGAAAGGTAAGCCTGACAAATCAGAGACTTTCCTACCTTGTTCTTCGCCTAACCCTACATGTAAAGGCGAGAGTGCTAGCAGAACTGGACAACGAAAGAATTGTTTTTCTTTCTGAGCTGTTTCTCTTCCTGCCTTTTAAAACCTCTTACTCGTTTGCTGCTTCATTGCTCTTCCTGGCTCATATCGCATTCCCACCAGGCTGCTAGGTGACAGGCACGAGCCAGCATGTGTTACGTGGTATTTCACCAGCAAAGTGGCTAATCTGCATTGGCTGCTAACCGGGACTTGTGAACAGCAGCGGGCAGCGACATTGGTTGGATTTGTCCGTTTAAAACGAGCAAGAAAAACAAAGCAAACACTAACTATCTGGGGCACACCCTGATGTCCTGCACAGCTGAGCTCTGTGGGGAAGTCAAGTCAGAGGCTACTGCTCCTTCCCTCATTGTTTTTTAAAAGGTACATGGTATTGCAGAGTGGTTTGGAACTGGCAGCACCAGAGTTCGTATCTCATAAAGTAGTTACTGAAAGAGACAGTAAAAGATGATAGTAAAATAGAGGTTTGTTGTTTGAAAGCTTTCTCGCTCAGCTCTCCTCTTCAGTCAGCTTGAAAGACCTCTGAAATGAGAGCACTCTAACTGCTGTGTTTCTTTAATCTGATTTTTTTAGTTCAGATCTCTTACTTTCTGGGGCAGCAGAAGTTTCCATTTTTCAGAGCATGTATTCACATGAAATGATCTTACTGGGTTTTTTGTTGGGGTTTTTGTTGTTTTGTTGGGGTTTTTTTGTTTGTTTGGGTTTTGTTTTGTTTTGGTTTTTTGTTTTGTTTTTTTACTGCCTACTCACGCGCCAAGTGTCCTTTTCTCTTGCATAGGCACCCCTTATCCATTTCTGTCACTGGCATTCCCAGAGGTTGCTCCAAGGGAAGAGTGCAGGCCAGCTCACCCAGTCTGTTAGGGGCTTAACCCCTGGAGCTGACTATGCTTCATGCAGCTGCACATGGGGCAGTGGTACCCAGGCACCCTTACTGAGGGGTGCCACAGACTGGGGTTGTCCGTCTCATGAAAGCCACTAGAGTGGTAGACTCCAGCTTTCTGGGTCCTGTGGCTGCTCTCGTACTGCTTTGGTCAGCAGAGATGGCTTTTGCTGCTGAGCAGGGTCTTGTGGGCTCATGAGGCAGCTTTGTGAGCATTCTGTAAGGTCTCTGTGTGAGAGATAATGGGCTAGTCTCCCCTCACAGAATGTGCAGTGATGCCTGCCACTTGGAAGAAGCAGGTATAGGGCCAGTCAGACTTTGGGTATGGTCCAAACTTTTTGTTGGTAGGCGTTGTAGTTTTTCATCTGCTTTGTTATTCTAATGGCATGGCTTGCTTCTGGTATGCTCAGTGGGAACCAAGGGAACAGCTTGAATTTTTGTGGTGGCCAAGCCTAGAATTCCCACCAGAAGCAGGGCTGGTTTACCTGCTCATGCAAAACCGAGGAGGTCCTGTTTTTAGGGGCAGTTCCCCATGCCTTGGTGGGTTCTGTGTGTGCTGGAGGTGCAGCAGTGACAGGCATGTAAAATGGGCAGTGTGCTGCTAGAGGCTGTGGGTGTTTCCGACCAAAACTCAAAGTGCTCATTTTTTTCTTCAAAAAAGACAAATTATTGAAAAACAGACAGTTATTGTTTGAAACTGATGTGGAGGTGCTCGCATGTGTTGCAAAGGGGTTTTGATTTGTGGAAGCAGTTATCTGTGTGGGACTGTGCTGTTTACCACGAGTATGACACAGCAAGTTAACAGTGAGTAGAGGTAACAGATGAGTCAGTTTTATGGTAGACATCTCACCATGATTACTTTGACTGAGCCACAGCACCAGAACGTCTTTGTGAGTTTTGCTGACTTTGTGTTGTGGTTTTTGATTTGTTGAGGTGGGTTTGTTTGTGTTGTTAAGGATTTGGTTTGGGGTTGGATTTTTTTGTTCATTTGTTTTTTTGGGTTTTTTTTTTTATTGCTTGATGGTTGGGGTTTTTTTTTCTTTCTTCTTTCTCATTGGTTTTGGGACTTGGAAAAGGAGAGCTTGTGACAGCAGCTCTGAGTAGTGCTACTACCTTCAGGGCTGATCATGCTGATCTCCCTGCCATCTTGGCAAGACTGCAGAGAATGGGAAGATAATTTCTCCAGAATGGTTAAATATACCTGACCTAGTGTCCTTATTTTTCCTGCTATTTCCATCCAGCTGTTGGAGAAGCACAGTGAACAGTCAGGTTTGGCCTCAGGTGGTAATGCACCAAATGAACCAGTTACCCAACAGGGAGGTTTTCCCCCTCTACCCCCAGTTCCTATCGACACTTATTGCTCTGATTTTTTTTTTTTTTTCTAATCCACTCCCTGCATTTAATTTGGTCACTTTCTGCCTTTTTGCATCACAAAAAAAAAGTCAAAACTTTGACTGCTTTTTACTGCAGGCTGTGCTACCTGGAAAACCTATTTGGAGTCATTAGAGAAATCTCATTTCTCAGGTGACTTGTGGTCTTCTTTAAAAGACTAATCAAAGCCAGTTGAAAAAGTAGTAGCCACTGGCCGTCTGCGGACCAAGTCTTGGTCCTTAATATAAAAGCATGTGGTATGCCCATTTTTCCCTTGCAAAAACAGTGACACTTTCTTTTAATGCTAAAAGTCTTTTAAATTCACAAATAACTGCTTGTGGGCTCAGCCTTGTGGCACATCTGATGGATGTAATCCTGACATCCTGATGACAACTCCTACCAAAGCTGTCGGTTAACTTCCTAACCACCTACTGTTCATCATGATCTCAGAATATCATGCTTGCCAAGGGGTTAAATTTCCACAAACCACACAATTAATTTCTCTTGTCACAGTAGCCATATGTAGTCTGTAAAAATCACAGAATTATTGAGGCTGGAATAGACCTCTGAGATCAAGTCCAGCCTATGACTTAACACCACCACGTCGACTAGACCATGTCACTAAGTGCCACATTCAGCCTTTCCTTAACACCTCCAGGGACAGTGACTCCACCACCTCCTTGGGCAGTCCACTCCAATGTCTAATTTCCATGAGAAAGTACTTTCTAACGTCCAACCTAAACCTCCACTGGTGCAGCTTCTGGCCATGTCCTCTTGTCACAAGTTGCCTGGGAGAACAGCCTGACCCCTACCTTACTACAACTTCCCTTCAGGTAGTTGTAGAGTGTGATAAGGTCCCCCCTGAGTCTCCTCCAGACTAAACACCTCCAGCTCCCTCAGCCTGTCCTCATAAGACTTTCCCTCCAGCCTCCTCACCAGTCTTGTTGCTCTCCTCTGGACTGACTCCAGCACCTCAATATCTTTCTTGCAGTGAGGGGCCCAGCACTGCACACAGTGCTCGAGGTGAGACCTCACCAGTGCCGAGTACAGGGACAGAATTACATCCCTGGTCCTGCTGGCCACACTATTCCTGATACAAGCCAAGATGCCATTGGCCTTCTGTGCCACCTGAGCACACTGCTGGCTCATGTCCAGCTGGCTGTCAACAGCACTGCCAGGCTGCTCTCCAGCCACTCATTCCCTAGCCTGTAGTGCTGCATGGGGTGGTTGTGGCCAAAGTGTAGGACCCTGCACTTGACCTTGTTAAAGCTCATCTGGTTGGCCTCAGCCCATTGACCCAGCCTGTCCAGGTCTCTAAAGTGTCATCCTACCTTCCAGCACATCAGCACTTTCCCCCAACTTGGTGTTATCTGCAAGTTTACTAACAGCAGACTCAATCCCCTCATCCAAGTCATCTATAAATACACTGAATGGAACTGTGCCCAGTACTGATCCCTGGGGGACATCACTGGTCACTGGACACCAACTGATGTTCTTTAGCTATGTCTGTACTACCTGTGGTCTTTTTAATCGCTTATAGGTTTGATACTGTGAGATAAGGCTTTTTTGATGTTCCAGAGACAGAGATGGGACTATAGACCTTCAATTTTTGTAATACCAAGAAGTTTGTGTTTTCAGTGCTTCCTGTAGAAAGTCAGTGTAGTGATTCTAACAATATCTAACTGCAGCACCAGAGCATTAGTGTCACAGTATCACAGTATAAGCAAGGTTGGAAGAGACCTCAAAGATCAAGTCCAACCCATCACCACAGACCTCAAGACATTAGCTCAGTCTTTCTAAAGTCCAAATGAATTTTTAAAGTTGGGGGTTTAAGTCACAAACAGTTCATGAGAATGTTTCAGGGACAGAGCAGCAATCACATATTTTTTATTTATTGCTTTAGTAATGAGATGTAAAAGTACTGAGAAATAGTTAGACCCTGTAAACAAGATTACCAAATCCAAGCTTGCTGTTGCTATTCTAATATAAAATCATTTCACAAGGCTTTTTTTTCCTGTATGTTTTTGCACAAGATCTTGTGGTCCAGAGGTGAAGAAGTCATGTCAGTTACTACATAGATAAGGGCTAATAAACCTGAAGGGAGCTGTTAGTGTTTGTAGAAGCAGTAATATGTGATGGATTGCAGTGTTGGTGTGTGTGTGTGTGAAAGGGATTCTTGAAGCTGTGGGCAAGTCCATGAATAATCACTTATGGAAACCTCACAAAGCATTTGTGTAAAAGGCTGGAATAACTTCAAAACAATAATTAGAAGTTTTATAGGCTTATTTGTGGAAGACCTTTTTAGAAAGAGATTCATGTTTTATAGACACATAGTTTTCACATATGAGTACACATAGAAATGTAAGCATTTGCGTGGAAGAAATAATGACAGATTTCAATACAAAGGCAAGTTCTCTGTCTCTTAGACCTTTTCCTTTTACACATTGTAGGTTCTGTGTGCAAAGATAAAATTGGATATAGTTATATGCATTTGTAGCAATCTGTCTATATGGTCAAGCTTGCATTTTAATATTTGTGGGTCCTATTGTGGGGAATCTGAACTGCTGCCACCTCAGAAGTCTGCTTTTGTTAGATGAAGGGGAAGTTAGCTGCTGGTACTTGAGAATGGTGAAGCTCCCTGGGTTTCTGCTCCTGAGGCAGATACCAGTTCCTTCTGAGCAGCTCTGGGCTGCTGTGAGGTGAGACCCTGAGTGCTTTTATCTTCTGTAGCATGCTTTGAATTTAATTTGAAGAGTAGATCCAGTAAGGGTTCTCTTGGTTGGTTGCTGTAGAAGACCACAGTCCTGGGAAATGCAAACAAACAGAGCAGCACCTCACTTAAAACCATGTGTTTCAAAAGTTACAAGGACATCAGAATGCAATTTGTCTGGCAGTTTTACCTTACTTAGTGTTTGGATTAGCACTGTAGCTAAAGCAGTGCTCTTCACAGAATAGTGGGTCCTTTGCTTGCATTTTTGTAGCAATAAAGAAATGAGCAGGGCATTTGGATTTTTTTTCCTTCTGAGAATGTGTTGTTTTGACCTTTATGAATAGTTTCAAGTTATATCCCATGATGGTATATTTAACTTTGGTGTATTTTTGTACACTTCATATACTCATTCCCAGGATCCTCTTCCAAAGCCCAGCCAATCCACAGGCTGAAAGGTTGGGACAAGTATTTCCCCTGAAACTGAGGGGCAAAAGCCTTCACATTTATAGAATCATAGGATGGTAAGGTTGGAAGGGACCTCAAAGACCATCTAGTTCCAACCCGCTGCCATAGGCAGGGACACCTCCCACTAGTACAGGTTACTCAAGGCCTCCTCCAACCTGGCCTTGAACACCTCCAGGGAGGGAGCAGCCACAACCTCNCAGCCTGTCCAGGTCCCTCTGGATGGCATCCCTGCCCTCTAGCAAGTCGACTGTGCCACACAGCTTTCACTCTTAGCTAGCTGTATTTTGTAAAGCAGACTAGTTGTTATCTAGTGAGACATTGTACATGTGAGCTGCAGCAGCTCACTGTATGTGCTTTTCTACATACTGCTCATCAAGTAAGAAAATACATGAAAAAACATCTCTCTTTCTATGCAATTGTCAGCCAGCTGTTCTGTGAATTGTCCCATAGAACTGAGGGGACCTTTGTATCCCAGCATGGGAATAGCTCACCGTTCTGGCAGGACAGCTACAGCTACTTGCTTTTTTCCCCATCTCCATTACAAATTAATAGAAAGTGAAGTTAATGGTTAGGAATGTGGTTTATAACCAAAGTTAATGAATTTAAAGAGAGTGTGTTTTGCTTCTATTACAATACATGGAACAATTTAAAGGGGTGGATTTGACAGTTTGTCATTTCAGTGGTGAAATACAGTTTTAACTTGTCTTTTAGGTTCAGTATCACAATAAAATCAAGAAAATAAACTTGTTTTTTCCATGCACCTGTTTTGGTGTGGGTTTTTTTTTTTTTTTTTGCTGACATTTGCCTATTATTTTATTTACTGGCCTCTTTCCTCACTTGTAGGTAGAAACCCCTTTGTTGTGTGTTTTTGGGGTTGCTGTTTTTTGTTGGTGTGTGTTTGTTGTTGGGGTTTTTTTTTTCCTGATGAACTGAAATGGAAACTCTGTTATAACCTCAAGCATAGCTTGTTGTTTCAAAGCCTGAAATGAAGTGATCTGTTAGAATACAAGGCTCAGGTGCTTGTGACACCTACACAAGATACATTTTCAGCATGTGAGCACGTATATTGGACATGTAATAGCATGGAGTATTTTCCATGCCAAGGAAAGGTAATTGATACATACACCTTCTGCTCCTTCTAGAGCTTCCCTTACATATGGCATGGCAGCTTCTGCTTGGCACTTCATCTCCCTGAAGCAGATGGATTCCCTGGACATGAATCTCAATGAACTTGCAGTGTAGTGCAGGCAGTTGTGAGCTGTGAATTGAGCACACTGCAGCATTACCTGCAATGGTGCTTCAGCTGCCCATTCACTCAAAACAAAAAGACGTAAGAAATCTGTAAAAGGCTTTCAGGGAAGTTGCTCAGAAGTTGTCAAATCTAATGCTGAAGCAAGGTGATTGAGAGGGCTGCATATTGCTTGAGTGTAGCTCACAGAGGTGTTAAAAAGAAGTTATCCCTGGTGGCAGCTTCTGCAAGGTAACATGGGTCTGCAGTCAAAGTGGATGTGTATGTGCCTGTATATTGAAAGGGAGGGAGGAGGCAGAGACATGATCTCTCTTGCCACTTCTTACATGAACTGTGGGCCATGCCCACTGACTGTGGTATAAGAAGCTGTACTTGCCAGTTGGCAGGTCAGGTTGGTCAGCTGCTGAAGGGAAGCACAGCTTGGCCTCCACATGGCTTTGGCTGGGAATGGCACCTGCCTGCTGGACACCATATGCCTGGCTTCACACAGCACATCCCTGTCAATCAAGTCCCATCAGACCCACTCCTATCACCTGCTGCCTCTTAGTCTTTTGCTTGCTTGCATGTGTGAATTTTCTTACTTCCCTGTGGCTTTGTTTTATTTTGCACATGAAGATGTTTGCTCCCTGGTGCAGCAGGGATGCTCACAGTTCATATATATTTGGCTTAGTACTCTGAATCACAGTCTTGTAGACACCTCACTAGTAACTATATTAATTAAAGAGGGACCTGTGGAAAAACAGGCTCTCTGTGCAACAGGCATAGAAATTAACGCATAGTGGAGGCTGTTGCCTTTTAGAAACTGAAATTTGTTTGTACTTGCTTATAATTTCTGTGGGGTCTTTTGTACCTGTTTTTGTTCTTTGTAGTCAACACTACTGAAGAGCTAATGAGCGAGGGTGACTGATTACAGCATACTGTACATTTATGTGAAAACTCATCCAGAAGTTTAAATTAAACTCAGTTTATTAACCTTGAGTAATGCATGTAATGCCACATACAATAAATAAGGCATTTTCATTTCAGAATGAAAATTAGGTCATTGTGTTATGCAGTGGCAATATTGCATATGAAATTCTACATTTGACTTGTAGCCACCTTTAACTACTGTTGCAGAGGGGAGGAGTCCTTGTGCTCAAGAGCCCAACTCCTCCTACTGCTGTGCTGACTGTGGTGGTGGAGCTGGATGAACGCTGAGGGGTCTGCAGCTCCCCTGCAGTCTCCAGAAGATTGTGATTCAGCTGAGACTGTGAGAAAGGCAGCAAATCTATTAAATTAATCAGGTCAAATGAGACATAACTCATTTTGTTCTCCACTCTGTGCTGACACTTCACGTATGTGCCAAAGTCTCAGTGAAGAAGCAGTTGTGTTTCTACCTTGGGAGTGAAGGCAGAAAATGCCTTGGGGCTGACTGGAGTTTGTGGCAAGAAAAGAGCCAAAACAGGTGGGAATTCAGGAATATTTCCCATTGCAATGCACAGTTGAGGTTGTAATAACATACAAACTGCTCTGACATGCTGCTTTGTGCACGGTTACTGATGAGACTGCTGGTTCTGTTTGTTGCTCAAGGACAGTGACTGCTCAAGTGCCAATTCTTGTCAGTCATTTTCAAGGACGTGGGTGTATTTTGGTCCATAGCTTTCAGTCAGAAGGAAGCTGTTTAAAGTACTGCTTGTTTTAGCTCAGCATTTCAGTGAACTGTTTCTGGTTTGTTAGGTAAACGTTTTGCTCATGTGAATGACAGCAGCTCTCAGCTAGTACCGATGGTGCCTGCACCCCTTAAGTCAGAAGAGAAACTGTTGTTTTTTTTTTTTTTTTTTAATTCTGTTAACTGCTTTGTGTTTGTCTGGTTGTGTGTTTCAGCACTAGAGTTTTTAGATTAAAGAGCATTGCTCTGTATTTGGTGACAGTGTGTCATAGTTTTGCATATTTTTAGGAAACGACCTGCTCTTTTCTTCCTTGTGGGATGGAAGGTAACAGCACCGTTGCATTTGAATGCTAGGATGATAATGGGGTAATTCAAGTGTCCTTCCTGCTGCCTGCGATTTTGACATTCCTGGTTACCCAAAGGTGGCCTCAGAGCATTCCTCAGTGGCTTCTTGTTACCAGGACTAGTGAAATACTGACATCATCGGTCTGAAGGAGCAAATCCACATCAACCTATAGTACACCTGCAGTGGTTTTATAGAGCAGTGCACTGGTGACTGGCCAGATGAAAGTGCCTACAAGGGGCTTCTTTGTTTTGTTTTAATAATAAACATTACTGATAAAGCCCTATTGCATCCATTAAAGACAACTTGGCACACATTCCTTGCAAAACAAGCTGGTCTTATTTAGTAGCAAGCCTTTCAGCAGCAGATGGAAATTACTGGATTGCCTGTTGTTTTACCAGGCTTTTCCCCTCAGAATTTCTACTCCAGCCTCTCTTTAAATTTGGGACTGTCAGTCATTGTTTTGGTGTAATTAGTTTTCCCCCTGTCATGTGGTAAACCTCTATACACTTCAGTCCTCCCTGTACAAACAGGAATGCCCTCTTTGTTCTACTTCTTCGGCAGAGAAATTCCTGAATGAATTTGGAGAAGTTGGTTACAAATTCCTTTCTTGACCTATAGCAGCTCTTTAAAAGATTTTGCCCTTTCTGTGCCCTTTGTCTGAAGAGTAAGGCAAACAAAAGATAAGGCAAACTAATTCATGACCTCATTGTATTTGTTTTCTTCACCTAAGGCAGAAAATAGCCCATTCCTAAAATCTCTGATTTTATTAATTTTTATGTCAAGCAATCACTTCACCCCTGCAGATATTGCAGGGTTTATTACAGAAGAACATTTTGTTTGTAGTAATCAGAATCCATAACACAATCTCACAAACAGTATGTGTATAGCATTATAGCTAGAGCTAAGGTAGGAGAAATACAAATAAAGTTATTTCATTGCAAATCATCTTCTGATGAAAAAAACTGACACAGGCTCCTGAATTTACCACCACTAAAGTGGAACTATGTCCTTCCTTCTAGTAAGAGGTCACTGGTTTAGCTTTAATTCCATAGGAAAATGATTTCAAATGGTTCCAGAGGTGTGCTTTTTTTTTTTTTTTTTTTTTTTTTTTTTTTTTTTTTTGGAAGAAGGTTTTTTAGAAACCAGTTTTAATTATTGGCAAATGTTTCATTTTGTTATTTTGGATTTTTGTTTTTTCAAATGTTTATCTTATTTCTGTTTGTCCCTGTTGCTTAAAAGTGCTTAACATTAGGGTTTTTATCTTCTACATTTGAATATTTGGAAAATTCTGTGTCTTATGCTAGTCTTGAAAGGTATGACTAAGCCTTGTAGCTGTGAATCTGGGACTGCATGAATAGCTCTATCCTATTTTTCATCTGATAATTTGAGAAGGTCCATTCACCAAAATCACCTTCCTACATTACTTTTTGCAGGACAGGACACGTTCTTTTACCTCCTGCTATGGTGAATATTTATCAGTGTGAGTTTGTAGAATCATAAAGTGGGTTGGGTTGGCAGGAACCTTAAATATAATCTGTTTTCAAGCCCCCTGCCATGGGTGGGGACACTTTCTACTAGACCATGTTGCTCAAAGCTCCATCCAACCTGGTTTTGAACACTTCCAGGGTTGAAGTCTCTTTAGCTTCTCTGGGCAACATGTTCCAGTGCCTTATCAGCCTCATGGTGAAGAACTTCTTCTTAGTGTCTAATCTGAATCTAGCTTCTTCCAGTTTGAAGCCATTACCCTCACCCTGTCACTACGTGCTTTTGAAATAAGTCCTTTTCCAGCTATCCTGTAGGCCCCTGTCAAATACTGGAAGGCTGCTCTAAGGTCTTCCTGGAGCCTTCTCTTCTCCAGGATGAACAGCCACAGTTCTCTCAGTATGTCCTCACAGGAGATGTGCTTCAGACCTCTGATCATTTTAATGGCCCTTCTTGGGACTTGTTCTAACAGTTCCATGCTGTTCTTTCTTGGGGGCTCCTGAGCTAGCACAGTACTCTATGCTCATGAGAGCATAGTAGAGGGAGAGAATCACCTCCCTTGACCTGCTGTCCACACATCCTTTGATGCAGCCCAGGGTTCAGCTGTTTTTCTGGGCTGGAAGAATATGTTGCCAGCTCAGGCTGAGATTCTCATCAACCAGCACTTCCCCAGGAGTGACGTCTATTCATGCTCCACCCAGCCTCTATTTGTGCTTGGGATTGCCCCAACCCAGGTGCAGAACCTTGCATTTGGCATTGTTCAACCTCATGACATTGGCATTGGCCCACCTCTCAAGCCATCAAGGTTCCTCTGGATAGTATCCCTTCCCTCCATCATGTTGACTACACCACACAGCTCGTTGTTGGCAAACTTGCTGAAGGTGCTTGATTCCACTTGATTCCACTCTCCATGTAATCAACAAAAACACTGAACAGCACTGGTCCCAGTAGTGACCTCTGAGAAACACTGCTCATCACTTTTCTCCACTTAGACATCAAAGTTTGACCATCACTCTCTGTGTGATCATCAAGCCAATTCCATTTCCACTGGATGCTCCACCCATCATATCCATATCTTCCCAGTTTGTTCCCAAACGTTGTGGGGGACAGTGTCAAAAGCTTTTCACAAGTCCATCAGTTGTTCTTCCCTTCTCCATCAATGTTGTTGCCCCATCACAGAAGATATCAGATTTGTCAGGCATGATTTGCCGTGGATGAAACCAACAATCCCTACTTTGTTTTTCATGTGCCTTAGCAGTTTTCAGGAGGATCTACTCCACAATTTTGCCAGGCACAGAGGTGAGACTGACTGGCCTGTAGTTCCCTGGGTTGTCCTTTTTTCCCTTTTGAAAAATAGTGGTTATGTTTCTTCTTTTCCAGTCAGTAGGAACTTCACCAGATTGCCATGACAATGAGTTATTTGACTTAATCATGAGGTTACTCTAATTATTGACAGTGGATTCTGCTTTAAAGGACATACTTCCAGCCTGATCATTTGAGTAAATTGCTTGTTTCATTATGTTTGCTGTGGCTTTCCCCAAATGAACTTCATCTTCTGTAATATTTTTTAAAAATACTTTTTTCCATCGTCACTGTAAGAGGAAACTCCACCCTAATCAGTTCTCAAACAGAACAAGGAATACAATACACATTATCTAATGCAAGAGATAATAGCAAAGTATTTTTTCTCTCTCTTTGGAATTACAAGAATATTTGGTTTTACTTATCAAAATAATGGTTAATATCATTTCAGCTGGCGCTTGGTTTCTGAGTCAACGCTGCCCCTTTAGAGATAGGACTGGGCTGACCTGACCTCTCTTTATCTCCTCTCTGTTATCACCACAGTGCCTGGTAGGCTCTGGCTCTCCTTAGCATATGAGCCAAGTGCAGACTACAAGATGTTGGGCTCTGGCTACCTTTAAATTGAAAAATTTATTTTAACTCCAGCTGTTTTCTTTGGATAGTTTTTCAGGGTGCAGTCNGGTGTAAGGTTTGTTGCTGCCACCGGGGGGGGGGGGGGGGGGGGGGGGGGAAGGGTTTATCTGTTTGGTTTTGTTTGTGTGTTTTATGCACAGTTTGAAAGGGAAACGTGTCAGATGATTCAGGCTTTAGGAGAAAAACTCTTTTGATAGTTGGCACCCACCCAGGGTATCAGAAGTGTACATCTCTGCAGAATGCTTTGGTTCTAAGAGGAAAAAGAATTTAATTAGATGTCCCAATAGCCCTGCTATCTGCCAGTCAAATAAGGATACACTTTGCTGTACAGCAGCATGTGATGCAAGACAGACACAGCCTAAACCCTCACCCTTTTTCTATGAGTTGGACAAGTCTGAGCTTAGTTTTCGTTAATGCTCATTTTAATAGTGTACAGCCTTTAGTATGAAAAACTATTGCAAGTATATACATATTTTCTCTACATTTATTTCCCTCCATCCTGTTGCATTTTCAGGCTAGGGCAGCTAAAAGAAACAGTGCTAATGATGCTGTTTTCAACGTGGGAAAAACAACATTTACTACTACTAATTGTTCTCAGAGCTGATAAAAATGTCAGTAACTTAAGAGGAAGGGAGAGAATGAAATACATGCTTTGGTGTGTCAATTTCCAGCTTCAGATGGTTGAAACTTTTAGCTTTAGAAGACCATGACCATTTCTTATTAAAAATGGATATACACACAGTTCTCCATGGCAGTTGTGGTCTCTGTGCAGACAAACTATTTAGCATCCAGTCAGTAGGAGCAGTGCCTCGGTAAGACGTGGTGATGGCAACTGGCATTACTCCTCTGTTTCTCCCTTCATGGGGTAAGTGTGGTGGCATTACTCCTCTGTTTCTCCCTTCATGGGGTAAGTGTGGTGGAGTATGGTCCTGCAGGCAGCACTTGATGCTTGTAGCAGCTGCCCTTTCATATGCAGCTTGACATGTAATGTAACAATAAGTATGCTTTGTAATTTGACTATCATAAAGTATTTCTGTGTTATTTCCATAGAGTTCACCCCAATGCAATGGGTAAACCTGGTTCCTCAGTGCCATAGACACCAAAATGAGATTTAAGGAGTCAGAGAACTGGTTCCTTGATGGGACTCAAGAGTCAGGACTGGGTGTGACATCTTCTAAGTGTCATAGCTGCTAGAGAGGGCCCAGGTACATGTCCAGTTGCTGCAAATGCTCAGGTAAGAAAATAGCATCACTTAGACTTCCTGTCCTTCTAGATAGCAAAGTTCACCACCCTTGAGGCACTTGGTGGGTTACCAGGCCTCCTTAGTTTCGCTGACTGTAAAGCTGTGCATGTGGCTTTGGGCACTCAAAAGAGTCCTGACATAATGATAGGGAGTGAATAGATGCTGGACTGGAATTTTGTAATTCTGCTCCCTTCCCCAAATCAATGAATTTTTATTGAATTTCTTTATTGTATTTTTGATAAGCATTTCCTCTTTCCTAATGGGCAGTGAAAGAGCAGGGGGAGGGATGCCCCCATTCAGGCTTCTTTCCTCTCCTAGTGAGGGTGAGAACAGGATAGGGTTCCCAGTAAGCTGGTGAATAGGGCAACAGGCATTCCCTGAGAAAGGGACCACTGGTCCAGACCCTCCTGAAGGGGTATGTGGGTTTTACAGCCCAGAGCAGTTTCTGAGTTTTCAGCACTTTAATACCGTGTTGTATCTGAGCTCTGTCTAATTTTTCAAACAATAGTATTGTTCCGTAGTTGACTTCCTTTTCCTTGCTTTATTGACAGTTTTCCCCACTGCTTGTGTGCAGAACTGACTGCTGTTTTTGTCTCTTTTTATGTATTTTCCCACTCACGTTTGTGATTCCCCTAGAATTTGTTGTGCTTCTGAATCCCCAGTTGTGTGTGCTGCAGCCGCTGTCAGTCCCTGGTGATTATCACTGATGCGCTGCTTACTTCCCCTTCCAGGTAATTAATGAGCAGATTTAACAACAGGGGGACCTTAAAATCCCCCTGGTATCCAAGCGACCTTCCTCCAGCTACATTATGTTTTTGTTTATTTTGCCTCCATGAAGTGTTTATTCCTGGACCCCTCTGAAGACTTATGCTAGGAAATAGTCTGTGTGTGCCTGGAGCACCAGAAAATGGAATTAAGGGGAAAGGGCTCTTTGGCTTCTCAGAGCATAAGGAAGTCTTGGCATTACTCTGTACGCTCCCTAGCAGGATTTAAAACAGAAAAGGTAGAGGCTAAGCTATATACGTGGTCTTTCTGGATTTTGAGCTACTCCACTGTAATGTCTCCACTTTTCTGCCACTCGTAGCCTACTCTAAAATGAAGTTAACTTGTCTTACATGATGACAGATACTTGAAATGTGATACTTTAAGCTCTAAACAGCGCTAATGGCACTCAGCATCTCATTAGCGCTGCTTCATCTAGGGTCTAAACTGTTATTTTCAAGGTGTCTGGAACAGGATTTTTTTCTGGCGCTCCACCCAAAGATAATGTGCTTGCACGTGTTCTTCATTTTCATTTAGCTTTAGGTGGAGGATTTTAGGACTTGTGCACTTGGTGACACTTGGAATTCTCAGTTGCTCAGTGAAGTAGATTACCCTGACTTTTACCTTGCTCCTTGGTCTCTATTTCTTTGTATAAGGCCAAGTCCTATGGAAGTCAGTGAACACAACACAGCTGGATTTAGATCCAAGTAAGCACAGCGTTGGCAGCTCTTCGAGATCCTTATGAAAGCGAAATGCTCACAAAGTTGTGTGCTTCTGTTCCTGAAAGTCTCCTCTACAGAAACAAGGTGTATGTAAGAAGTTTTTTAGCCATGTCATCTCTGGTGCTGAACTGTGGAAGCAGTCTTAAGGAACACAAAAGGGACTATATAATGAAGAAAAAAAGAAAAAAAGCATTTCCTTTCGCCGCTTAGACTGTAGTGTGTTGTGCAAATTTGCTACCCCAGAATTAGCATGTTAAAAAGAGTGAATACACCTTTGTGAGGTCCAGGCCATGTCCTGGCTCTAGGGACTGTGATAATCAATTTCTTACATGAAGATACAGGCGTGTTTTCCCCACTATTAGTCATCTTTGTGCAGAAAATTGTGTGGGGTGTCCTCTGTCACTTGGTAGTAGGCAAGTGAAGGTGAGGTGGCTGCAGCTTGACTCTTCAGTTACGCTCACAAGGTTTTTGTTTAATAAAACCTGTATGTGTGGATGAGATGGAAAACTGCACAAAGCCCTTCCTGCAGAGAGACCAGACGTGTTCCAGAACGAAGAAAAAAAAAAGAAAAAAAATAACTAAGAAAGAGGAAAGTTAGTAACTGACGACAAACAGGGATGTAATTCTGTAGCGCGGACCAAGTGATGCCCACAAGGTGCATCCGCGGTGGTGACACAGCCGGCAAGGAAGCTGACACAGTTGCCTCCGGACCGTGGGTGCCCGGCGGCCTGCTCTTTAAGTGCTGCTCAATTCGCGGGCGTTTTGCTCTGGGGGACGTGAGCGATGGGGAGGTGCCAGCGCTGCGGCCCAAACCCCCGCGGATTGGGCGGCCGCGCCCCGGGGCCGTGGGAGCTGCCCTGGGGCCGGGCCGGGCTCCGCTCTGCGGCCGCCTGCCCCGCGGGATGGGCCGGGCCGGGGGCTGCGGGCAGGCTCGTCAGGAGTGCGCGGCCCCACCTCGCCACTGCCAGAGCCAGCTGCAGGATGTTCTGCCTGAAAGGTAGGGGTGCCGCCTTTTCCCACCGGTCTGTTGGCTGAGGGGAGACTTTAGAATGGAAACGCAGTCTTTAAAAAAAGCTAGCGGAACTCTCAGCGCGTTGATGAGCGAGCTGTGGATCTGCTGTTCCTTTTGTTGCTGGGGATCAGGGCAGCGCTGCCCGGCGGGAGCCCCGCGGGAGCGGCAGGGCAGCTCGCCAGACAAAAGGCCGGGCTGGCTCTTGCTCCCCGGGCGCATGTCCCGGGCGGCGGATGGCCGGGGGGAGGTTTCTGCGTTACGGGACGGACTGATGTGGTGGCTTATGGCGTGGAGTATCTGTAGTGGCGATACAGTACGTGAAGTCTGTTGACCTTCATTCGGTTGTGCCCCCCTTTGGATGAAGTGTCACCATGTGCCCGGAGAAGAGCAGAGACTCGATAGTGCAGCGGTATTGCAGGTGCTGGATAGAAACACCAGCGGCTCGCCCGGGAGGTGCTTGCTGTCGTGTAGAGATGGGGCAGAGCTGTCGAGACAGGAAGAGTTTCTGTCCAAAGAGGGTTTTATTTCGTCTTTAATTGGCCTCCTTAAAGAATGTGGTTCTGAAAACCACGGGTAGCAAAATGCTGCTGTTTTTGTTTAACGTTCAGTTTCTGTTTTTACAAAAAAGAGATACTCTTCTTAGTTGAAGTACAGTTGTAAGATGACACCAGAGAGCTGCTGCAAGGAAAGGGCTAGAAGTTGTAAAAAAGATGTTTTGCCTGTGAAGGAAGAGCAATTAAGTTAAATACTTGGGTGCTTATCAGTGCCTGCTCAGAGTATTTTGCTCTTCTTTCTGCATTGCTTCACTGCTCTTACGCTACTAATGACTTTCATTTGTGCAGAGTTTCCACTAAATGCCTTGGTAGAGTTGCCAACCATAAATTAAGCGAGACAGGAAAAAAGTTCCCTTCCTGCAAATTTCAGAGTAGTGAATCGGTGTTTCTAGAGAAAACCTTAATACTGAGTTGCACAACGTAGTTTGCTCTGTAGTGATCTATCTTAAATGAAATTACTGCAGTGTACAAACTAAAAAAAACCAAGCAAACAAAAATCAAGCCCAGCACTGTTTGCATATTTTAACTTCACAAGAGATTTCCAGTTCACAGCAGTTCAGCAGATCACTGGAATTTAGAAAGAATGGGAGATGAAACTTGAAAGCTTTAACTTGCAGATACAGCATAGAAATTGTTGTTTAAGTAAGGAGTATGGTAGGGAATAGGTTTTCAAGTAAGGTGCGTAACCAGGCAGCTAAGACGACTCAGGCTTCTCTCATCTGGTGTACCTGCTTGACACTGAAGCAAGAAGTGAAGTTTTTAGAGATGTCATATGTGGAAGCAAATGAGTTTGTACAGAAGCAAGATATATTATTTTTTATGCAGTCTTTTATAATAAAATTGAATTGTACTTTTTTATAAAATGAATCTTAAGTTGAATGTATGGAAGAAAATGTTTTAAAAAATGTCAGGTTTTACTTCTGGATAAGAAAAGTTGCTAGCTAAAATACATAATAATACATCTGAGGGCTATGGTTCAAAGAAGTGAATAAGTTTGTTGTATACCAGTATATCTTGATTGTAATTTTTTTTTCTTGTTTGCATGCCTGCGTTTATACACTTTTAAGTCAAGTGTGTCTTGCACTGTTTTGTTAGTTTGTAGTAGTCAGTTTCCTGCCTTAAGGAGCAGCAGTTACTACTGGGTATTGCATTGAAAATCATGATCTGGAGGTAATCACCTGGGATGTTATTTATTTGATTGCTTATTTATTTATTTGACCTTAAGATGCAAAGGAGAGAAGCTGTTACATACCAATCCTTTTACTGACTTGATGGTATCCTGTATAGAGAGGAAGGATTATCTGTGTTTGAAACTGCACAGTACATGGGCTTTTCAGGTGGCAATTTGTTTGGGCTGTGAGGACTCAGGAAGAAGGTATGTAGTGATCTGGGCCTCTCCATCAGCTCCAGTGGTGCTTTCTCAGTCTGACCCAGCCAGCAGTCGCGATTGGATGGGTTAGTCCCAGGTTCGCGCTGGGACCAAGTGTGTGTATTCGGTGGGTGTGGATGCAGCATTCTATGTGTTATATCCCTGCTCTAAAACTCAGTTGCCATGAGCACTGTGGGCCTGCTGCCTCTATTTTTTTTTTGTTTTTCCTGGCTTTCTGTTTACTGTACGAGATTCCTAACTGCCAGCATGGAGTCTTGTTGCCTTACCCTGTCCAGCTGTCCCTAAAGAGGCAGTGACTGCTGGGTGCCTCTTGCATGGTGGTTTAAAGAGCAGATAAAATTTTACTCCCCCCATAAGAGTAAAATAAAACACTCTCATTGAATCGAAGAGAAATACAGAATTACATTTCAAAAAGACACAGACAGCTACAGAACAGATGCATCCCTAACACCTAATACATATACAGGATGCATGAAAACCCCTTTAACCTTCCCTTAGCCTGACTGAACTACAATACCCAGAGCTCCTCTTCTCTCCCACCATTGTCTCTGCCATCCTTAGACCTAAACAGTCCTCTGCAGGCCATAACCAGGCCATAACTCCTCCATGTTACTAGATAAGGGGATCTTGCCAGAGAGAGCAGGCAGAAGGGAGAAAAGGAGGCTTTGCTGCTAGCCTATTAAGAGGTAGCAGAATTATAGGATTGAATAACAACATTACAATTTCCTAGGTCACCTTCTGGACTGTCTAGTGCCTGGAGGATTTTTTTTCAACTGTATGATTCTTAAACCTGTAACACTCTGCCTGTGCATGGCAGGTGACCCTGTGTCTCCTGCTTACAGGCAGACCTGAGCTCTCTATGGCTGGGCCACCTGGTGGCCCTCACACCTCACCAGCCCATAGGCAGTACCACAGTTCTTCGGCACAGCCCTTGAGGTGACCCCCATCACACAAAACCCAAGTTATGTAATAGCAGCAGAGGAAATGCACTGTGCTTATGGGTCTGTTGGACTGAAGAGGTACTAACAGAAGAGTTAAATACATTTTGCTATGAAAGAATTCCTAGAAGGGTCATGAGCCAGTTCATTGGCATGTGCTGAAAAATGAGCTTAAGTTTCTGTAATATTTGCCTTAGAATTTCTTCATAGCTTTTGTAGGAGAAGAGTGCCAGGAAACACTGTAAAGCAAGCATGTGTGCTTAACTGCTTGCCTGCACTTGGGAAGTATTTGCCATCCTTGCATGTCTTACAGCTGTGGGTTTGAGAGGGAGGTCTTTTATACTAATAATAGCAAGAAATTACGATAGAAGCTATCCCTGAAAAGTCCCAGGCATGTGCTGTTTGCTCCCTGGAGAAGAGTTCAATGCTAGAAATGAAGAAACTTTTTTTATTATTATTTTTTTGTAAAAGATCACAGAGCCACTCACCAGTTGTCTTGTATGTTCTGTGCGCATTAGGACATTCCTTGGATTCCTTTCTTGGCAATGTTCTCATAAAATATCCAGTGTTTGAAATCAGAAACAGATTTTCTATGATGTCTTAAACAAATGCATTTTCCAAGTTGAAATAGGCAAGCAAAAAATTATACAAGTTCCTTTCTTATTTATTTATTATTTTCTGTTTAAAGTTGGGCTTTTTTTTGTGGGGAGGGGTGTTTGTGTATAACAGGAGGCCAAAATGAGGGTGGGGAAGTGTACTAATTTAAGTGAAGATTTCTGGTGGAATTTATTGAGTGTAGTTTAAGCCTGAGGCTGATCATGGGGCATTTATTCCTCTGGTTTAGCTCAGAGAGAAATAAAAAAATCTGATATTGTTTAATCACAATGGGACTTATGAGTCAGACTCATTCTTTTTTGTAGGTTTTTCTGTTTGGTTTTTGTTTGGTTTGGTTTTTTTTTTTTTTATATTGTACAGGTTATTTTAATAGAGTGAGTAACTCTGAGGACATTTCCTATCAGTAATTATTCAAAATGCAAAACCAGTTTAAACAAATGCAGAATTCGTACAAACAAATGAGAACTAAGATTATGACTTTGAGATTAAAAAAGATCTACTTCTGAAAGAAGAGCTCTGCTATTTTTCATTTCTCCAGGTATTTTACTGAGTTACTTTTGTGCTGTGCTTTTCTCAGTTTTGGGGTTTGTTTTTGCTTCGTTTTTTTCTTTGGTTCCCCCCTCGATTTTCCTACCCATATTCAAGTGGATGGCTGCTTGGTTCATCTCAGATGCAGCTGTGGTCTGTCACTCTTGTTGTTTCTATGGGCTGAATGGAAGTGTTCACAGTTACACCTGTGTGAATTCCTGGCATGCCAGAAGAGCCACAGAGAGCTCTGTCAGACGTGGTATATTCACTTGCTATGGACAAAGTCAGTCTCGATTATTAAAGATTTTAGTGTTTAAGATTGCTTAAAGTTTGATGGTTTTGTGGGTTAAATGACAGCTTTGTTATGTCCTGCTGAAGGAAGGGATAGTACAGAGATGGGGAAGAGCCTGTGACTGAGGCTTCTGCCGCAGGACTGACCTCTTTCCATCAGGCAACAGTGAATGGGATCGCTCCTAACTGTGCCTGGAAGTACATAATGAAATTGAACATAAGAGAGGGAAGGTTATAGGTCTGGATAATAACATCCATGCTGCAGTTAACCAGATGCTCAGAAATACTGAAAATCCCCATGGACTTCAACTTCTTTTTTCTCTTTATTACTGGACTGCTCCACCTATGGCTTTGCTCCTGTCCTGTAATGTTGTACTTGAACACGAAAGAGAACAGTGTTTCTGCTTGGATGAAATCACAGTTAAATACATTGGAAGGGAGCAGTATGTATAAAAGCAAAGTGAATTTCCAAAGGCAGCAGGGTGCCTGAGTGGCTGAGCTGCAGCTGTGCCCGCACTGCCTATCCTACTTGTTTCTTGGCTCTGTTTGCAGCAAAGGGGGCAAATGGAAACCTTGGAGAGCGTTTCTGCCATGCTGACCCATTGGAGGAGAGTGGTGTATCCCAGCTCTTGTTTCTGCTATTGAGAGATTTCATCTTAAGTACATTTGTTCGCCACATTGTGTAAGCAGCTCCTGCTGTTTCATTTGACTGCCTCTGTGAGACCACCAAATGGCATGGGCACAGAACCTGCAGAATGAATGCCTATTGTGTACTGTGGTTTTGCTTTGCTCTTTTTTGGTCATAGAACAGGGTGTGGGTGCCTATTGTTTCCGTTAAATTTTTAAGAAGGCAAATGGCAGGGTGAAAATAATCAGCATTACATAAAAAATATCTTCTGACAGGTACACCAGCCTTTCCCAGGGGACACAGGTCTTTCACCCTGCAGGGGCATGGTGACAAAGCAAGTTGTATAGATTTAGCTGTGAAATTAGTTAGCATTGAACCTCTCCTTCGGTAAAACCTTAGCTGATGATTGGACATGCGGAGGTCAGGATAGACTTCTGTGTGTGCCCAGCTTTCAGTACTTGAATTCAGCTTGTGCTTGGCAAACTCAGCACAGTCTGAGTACACACAGGCAAAAATACTTGATGTCTGTTATTGGTTTACTCAGGTGGTGTTAATTCTTTAAGAGTGAAAATTGACTCATCTGCTGGCACAACTGTATCATTTACACCTTTTTCTTAGACATTTTTATTTTCATCTGAGCATTTAATGCACACTGGACCTTTCTGCTCCACATCTAGTTCTTTACTGCAGGCTGTGATAGGAGCCGTTTGCACAAATTCACACAGCACTGCAGTTCCGAAGAGATCCGGTTGGTAAATGAATCATAAGTGGAGAGATCATCTGCTGTTTTCCTTGACCTGCTACTGTTTGCTTTTAAACAATATCTATTAACCTCCTCCATCATCTGGAGTGCTGCAAGTACAATGTAGATGGTGATTGGTGTGCAAAGCAGTAGCAGAGGGCAGTGGATTTGTGTCAGACTGCAGCAAGAAGACAACACTGAAGCAGTAAAAACCGTGTAGGCTAGAGAATGTTAAAACAGATGTAAGAAGTACCATGTGCAGCTGATTGGATTCATAAGCATTGAAAGAATTTAATGTTGAGATGGTCTTTGAAACAGCATGCACTTGGAACCTATAAATACCTTCATACATTTTTCAGAGGTTTAAGCTTAGTAATGATTTCACGTTGTTTAATGCAGCAGCATTACCAGATTTGTAATGTCCATGCTTGTCAGTCTTCTACATTGCCTTTCCTCCCTCCCCCAACAACAGCATTTGTGCAGAAGACCACTGTTACTTCTGGGAAAATGCCAGAAACCTTTGTCAATGGGAGACCTGTTCCCTGTGAAACCACATTGCCTGGTATTAAGAGATGGAAATTTTGTTAATTCCTTTATTCAGAGTCCTGTCACAGCTGTGATCTTGCTTGTGGTTAATGACAGGCAAAGCAGTCTATAATTACCCCAGGCATCTTTTTTTAATGCTGTCCCAGCATTGTCTGACTTCCAGTCTTCTAGAGCATCCCACTTTATTTTAGTTATAATAAAAAAAAAAAAAAGAAAAAAAAATCAGAAAATGTTTTTGGCATTTGAAGCTCTTGTCTAACTTACAGTCTTTCAGACCTTGAAATATTTTAAACTTAATTGCTGGCCATATGTAGAGAGATTACAAAATCATGGCTTATGTAGTCTAGTTGGTAGCTTGGCAAGTAAATACCACAAGGAGGGAGGAAACCTGTTGAAGTCCAAGGAGAGTATTGGCACGAGATGAATGGTTATGAGTGGGTTCTGAATTAATTGAAGTCAGACATGAAAAAGTCCCAAACCATCTGAGGAGGGAAGTTGTGCAACAGACATCTAAACAGGATAATGTAGACAAAGAAGTGTTTTAAAGACTGTTCTTAGTAAGTTTGTATAGACTTTAAGTCAGAATTTGTGGAGCTAGCAAGGGAAGTTTGCCAGCAAGAAGGCCACGGGGCTACGTGAAGGCTTGGGGAGAGGATTGCATTTGTCCTGTGCATATGTTGTCATCATCTTGTGTTTAAGTGACTCTGGTTCTTCTGTGAAGACTGGGGAAAACTACCCCTTTGAATATGTAATTGTAGAAGTTTCTCTATATTCAGCTGTTCCTCACTGGAGGCTGGTCACAGGGAAATGCAAGATGAGAAGCAAGGTGTGCTGTAGGTCCTCATGATGCAGGTGTGCCCTGCTCACTCCATCCTTCTTTTTAGGCTGAGCAAGTGGTACTGCTGAGGCAGAAATCTCCCCATAAGCTCAGCCTGGTCAGGGACCCTAGGCATCTCCTGTCCTCTTATAGTGTTGAGTGGGCTGCACTTGCCTTAGGAGTCTTACCTGAAGGATTGCTGCTCTCACAGGGGCTTTGGACCTCACAGGCGCCCTTCAATTTACTCTTGGTCTCATCCTGCAACAAAAGTTATCTATGTATCGAGGTACTGCCAGTTGTCACTGTGGCCCACAATTCCTCTTAATCCAGAGACTTGCTGGAAATCTGCTCTTCGCAGCACAGCATCTTGGGCCCTTTTGGTATCTGATTTTTAATCCATCCCCATTTTAATTTAAACTCAGAAGTATTTGTTGAAACAAAGAAAATGGAAGTTTTCCCGTAGCGAAGGCAAGAACTGATACAAAGACATCTTCAGCAATGGCAGATCCTGCTTTTTAGGAGTGAAATAAGTTTTTGTATCTGCACCTTATTCACAAAGTTTTGGATTATTTCATGTGCCTTTTAACCTTAAGAGAACTACTGCATCTTCAACATGCTTATGTGGAATAAATAAGCATGACACTTAAGTAGTGAGGAAAACCCAGGCCTTTCTTCATTTTTAAGGTCAACCAGTTGAAGGTTCTTGCCTGAAGCCTTCATCTGCAGGGAGTTTTGTGTTAAATGGCAAGAAAGCTATGCACCACCTAACTACAAAAGTACACCCTTCTTTAGACAGTTTGCTTTTTGGTTTGGTGTGTTTGTTTTTTGTTTTGTTTTTTATACTAGTGAACAGACGAGAAATGAAACCTGTAAATAAGTGGATTTATTAATTTGCATCCCTACACTGGCACATATATGGATGGCTGCTCTTTCCACTGATTTTTATGGAGGTCACCCATTTGACTTTCATTTTTTCACAGAGCAGTAAATCCAGATGCCAAGAAGGGACACTAATAGGTTGTGTAGCAGCTGCATGGAATCTGTGGTGTTGGAAAATCAGATATTATAAGAGCAGTTGTCTTCCTTAACTTTATATTCTGCATGAAAATGCAGTGCAGAAAGTTGGCTGGTTTGGTGTGTGAAGTGACAAGTAAGAACTTGTCTATCAAGACTATGTAATTGATACTATGTAATTGATACTAAAAGGTGTATACATCATACAAATGTATTATTGATCTAGAACTCAAGAAGAACATTCTTCCTTGACTTTGTTTTGGATTGAAATATTGCTACTTTGTACTGCTCCTCGTTAGCTTAATCTTTTTCATGCATGTTTTTGTCATTACTCTTTCTAATGGTATTTGATGCATTGCTCTGCCATGAGCTGTAAATCCAACAGTCCAACAGTTTACTCACTCCTTTTGAGACACCTTGATATGGCCTGTTGGAGAGTAGGTGGGCTGTAATTAGCTGTAATTCCCAAGAAGCTTAGTGACAACTAGCTTATCTAATATAAACATATTTTCAGTAAATGTGACATTTCAGAATAAAAAAAAAGTGCTAAACCATTCCAAGTAATGTGATATTTGATAGAAAGTATTGCTTTAGTTTTTTTTAACATACTTAGCTGAAGTATAAGCTTCCCTTAGGCTGCTGATGGAAGCGTGCAACGGTTGCTCTTTTCATTGATCGTGCATTTAAGCATAATAAAACTACCTTACCTTAAGCTCACAGCAGTGATTATAAAAAGCTTTATCTACATTGGCAAGTAGCATGACAGAAGAGAGATGATCTGTAGTGTGCAGTAGTTGTTGAAGTCCTTGCACATGCAGTGCAACCAGTGATAAGGAGATCATCAAGGTCCCACCAAAAGGAGCATCCCTAAGTTGAAGTGAAGTATAGCTGAGATGTGTGCCAATAACGCAGGAAGACCTTTTCAGGCCAGAAAGCAAAAAAACATAACCATTGGATTTCTTACTTTTATGGCAGTCAGATCTGCCCTTCTTGCTTCTTCATTGATGTTTAATAGTTGCATTACATTTTAATGCATTTGTATCTAATGTATGAGCTGTTGCTCTATGGCCTGAAAAAGTGTGAACAAATCTCTTTGTCCAGCAGCAGGTGACACATATGCTCTTCAGTGTTGAGTGTTGTGCCCTGCAGAGTAGAAGTTTTGACTTTGGGGGGGTTTTTGTCTAAAATGGGTAAGCAAGAGATGAGCTCATCTTCTGGCATCACAAGGTTGTGTTTTACTATGCCCTAAAGGAGCACTCAATTAGTAAAACTGAATTTCGCTTTCTTCCTTTCCTACATGGAGCTCAAGAGCAGTTCTTTATAGGGCATTCATCAAAGCACTCTGACCACGTCAAACCAAACTGTTTTTACCAGCACTCGCTAAAAATGAACTCCCTCACAGATTTGAATTCTTTTAACTATTTTTGTTGTTTTAATCTTGAAAGCCTTGCTCCCCATTGCACGCCTGGCTGCAGTAGGCCTTCCCTGGAACGTGTGTGTCCAGGAGGTGGCACTGTATTTTTGACAGCAGTGATGGTGTGCATGAACAAAAGGCAGCATTTGCAGAGCATCTTCTCCAGGAAGAGGAGGGCTAGGATGCTGTAGCCTAATGACTGAAGGCTGTTTTTTGAAGGTGGCTTTCTTAAAGTAGCGTAAGTTGCATTGTTTTCTTTTTTTTATTGAAAAACTCACTGCGTGTGGACTCTTCCAGTGAGCAACTTTGGGGGTAGAGAGGTCATTTCTGCTCTGTATTGGAAAGACATTTCCTTCTTTTAAATCCATTAAAGGAATAAACAGGAATGAGAGAAAATAGAAGTAAGGAGATGTCTTCTTTCTGTTACCATGGTAATGAGCTTCATGAGCAGATCTCAAAACGGTAATCCTACCCATGTCTGTCTGAACTGCTATTTGAGTTGTAAAATAAACTGGTAGAGATGTGTCTCCTTTGCTCACAGAGGGGGTGGGTGTACCAGTGTTACCAGCACTGCCATCCATTGTGCCTCCAGTCTGGAAGCTGCTTTCTGTCTCTGCTTTTGGCAGCATTATCTTTGGCTCCGTGTTTTCAGAAGCATCAGTGTATGTGTGGGACCCTCCCTGGAGTAATGGATTCTGATTCAACCACTAGCAGTAATATCTAATTGCTTCTGTCTCACCAGCAGCTGTCTTCTCTCCTGAATGTGTATCACCCTCTTCCCAAAGGTGGTCTGGTTCACAGAATGCACCAACCAAAAAGCTTTATCTTTCTTTCTGTATGGCAACAGAGCTAAAATGAAAAGACATAAAAAGGCTTTTCTGACTTACCTGCTGCCTATACAGATGGCTTTATTTGCTTTCTCGTTTAAATATATCAAAGCAGTGATGAAGAGTTAATATCAAACATAGGACATTGCTTGTTGCTCTTAAGAAGGCTACCTAATTGAAAGCAAAGATGAAAAATCAGACCACAGAAGTGTATTTTTTGAGTTCCCAGGGACTGCCATTAATGCAATGTAAAGCACGTTTTTCTCCTCTAGTGTCTTACATATGTATTGTATATCAAAATACTTGTGAATGAAAAGTAGTTACAGAGCACTCTTACAGAACAGCAATGGAGAAATTAAGTTATAAAAGAGAGTAACAGATGTGTGCAGAGCTGCGAAGCAGAGGTATAGATATGGGGAGGCTGTTCCAGACAGTAAAAGATGACTCATCCCCCACTGTCAGCATGAGAGATTTGTATATGAAAAGATAGAAAAAAATCAGAAAAGAACATGCAGCAGTCTGTGTAGTTTTAATGGGAAGGGTATTAATTGAGAGTTTACTGTGCATATGAAACCAGAGGAGCTGTTTTGCTTGTAGTTTATTCCTCTCTGGCACATCCCAGCAATTTGTGTCAGGAGGGTTTGTAAAGAATTTTTCATTTTCCATCAAGGCATTGATTTCTCACAATCCTTTCAGTTTTTGTTTGGTTGGTTTGCTTTGTTGTTGTTTTATGGTGACTGCTACATCAACTTGTTTTCAGATTTGGCATCCCTGCAGAGGTCTGAGATTTGCCTGAGGATGATGCTTTGTGTCTAGGACTAGCTGTTTCTGTACCAGCAATTAAATTAGCCAAATAGCCCAGCATTCAGAGATTTGTGTACAGTTAGTTAGGCACACAGTTGCCAGCAACACTTGCTGTAGATTTTTAGGAATCTATTCAATTCCTAGAATTGCTTTTTGGCTGTCAAGCTGCTTTAAGCTGAACATGCCTTATTTATGTCCTTTAAAAAATAAAAAAGCTAACATCTTGATAGATGCTACGTAATTGCATGCATGTGATGGGAGTACATCCATGAAAGTAGTAGGAAATAGAATTGATGCTGGAGAATGTGAAGGTGGCCATATGGACAGAGCTTNTTTTGTGCATCTTGAAACTGGTGCTTGCTGCCCTATCACCTTGGGACCCTTTCATCTATGACTAGCTGACCTGACTAGTGGATGAGGGAAAAGACTGTGGACGTTGTCTACCTGGACTTCACTAAAGCCTTTGACACTGTTTTCCACAGCATTCCTCCTGAGAAGCTTGTGGCCTGTGGCATAGACAGGTGAATTCTTTGCTGGATTAGAAACTGACTGGATGAGTGGGTCCAAAGAGTTGCGACAAACAGAGTTAAATCCAGCTGGTGGCCAGTTACCAGTGGTGTCTCCCAGGGCTTGGCAGTGGGGGCAGTTCTGTTTAACATCTTTATTAATGGTTTGCATGCGGGGATCGAGTGCACCCTCAGCAAGTTTGTGGAAGGCACTAAATTGAGCAGAAGTGTTGATGTGCTTGAAGGTAGGAAGGCACTGCAGAGAGTTCTGGACAAGTTAAATCGATGGACTCAACAGGATGAGGTTTAACAAGACCAAGTGCTGGGTCCTGTACTTTGTTCACAATAACCCCAAGCAATGCTACAGGCTTGAGGAAGAGTGGCTGGAAGGCGGGCAGGGGGAAAAGGGTCTGGAGCCAGCTGAACATGAGCCAGCAGCATGCCCAGGGGGCTCAGAAGGCCAAGAGCATCCCGGCTTGTATCTAAAACAGTGTGTCCAGCAGGAGCAGAGAAGCAATTGTGCTCCTGTACTCTGCCCTGGTGAGGCCACAGCTTGAGTACGGTGTTCAGTTCTGGATGCCATAGTACAGGAAAGACATTGAGGTCCTGGAGCGTGTCCAGAGAAGAGCAACGAGGCTGGTGAGGGGTTTGGAGGGCATGTCCTATGAGAAGTGGCTGAGGGAGCTGTGGTTGTTTAGTCTGGAGAAGAGAAGGCAAAGGGGAAATCTTACTGTTCTCTACAGCTGCCCAAAAGGAGGTTGTAGTGAGGCTGGTGTTGATCTCTTCTCCAAAGTAGCTAGTGATAAGATGAGAGGAAATGGGTTTAAGTTGTGCCAGGAGAGGTTTAGATTGGACATTAGGAAAACCTTTACTGAGAGGCATTGGAACAGGCTGCCCAAGAAGGTGATGGAGTCACCATCCCTGGAGGTGTTTGAGAAGCGTGTAGATGTGATGCTTCAGAATACAGTTTAGTGGTCATGATAGATGGTTATGGTTGGACATGATGATCTTTAAGGTCTTTTCCAACCTTAATGATTCTCTATGATCAGAGCGTAGGAGAGATCATAGAATGTCTGTCAGTATTGTGTGAGCTAATCTTACGTTGATTTATAAAGCATTTATTGCTTTAAATGCTGTGGAGTTGATACCTCCTGCTCACTTCCTGCTTGAGAGATTCATGTTCAGTTAAGAAGTAAATTACAATAACTTGAGGTGGTTGTTTTTCCCCTTTGTTTTGAAATTCTTTAGCTTGTCTCTGTAGATGTGCTTAAAGAACATTCTGAGCACCTGAGGGATGGCCAA
>WBNM01001007.1:28461-57688 GCA_013399055.1 Ramphastos sulfuratus | reverse complement strand
ATTCTATGATTCTATGTCTTGAGGATGGCTGGTAGTGAGATGGAGAAATAAAGTCTATTCTGATAGAAGAACTGTTCTGAAGCAAAGCTGGTACACACATGGATGTCTAAAACAGACTCAGGAACAAAATATCCTGTAGACTACACTAGTGTTTAAATTAACTTAGAGAGACCCAGGTGATTGCTCCAGGAGGAGTCAGCTATCCTGTGGTATCACAGAATCACAGACTGGCAGGGGCTGGAAGGGACCTCCAAAGTTCATCCAGTCCAACCCCCCTGCCAGAACAAGGATCTCCTACCAGATCACACAGGAACACATCCAGGCAGGTTTTGAGTATCTCCAGAGAGAGAGACTCCATAACCCTCCTGGGTAGCCTGTGCCAGGGTTCTGTCACCCTCACAGTGAAAAATTCCTCCTCATGTTTAAATGAAACTTCCTATGCCTCAAGGTGCCCTGGATGTAAGACCCTGGAGCAAAATGGTGGCACAAATGGCCAAGCAGAACACTTTTTTTTTTGCAAAACAGAAGGCAGAATTATGATGATCTGTAATATTTTAAAGCAGGGCTTTACAAGTTGGAGCCCAGCTTAAAAATGGAGAACTCTCTCATCTAAGCTATCAGTAGTGGAAGGGCTTTACAGTGTATGCTGTACAATCAGTGAACAAAAGCCCAAGATATTTCTATTATTCAAAGCTCATCTTTTGAATCTGTTATTGGGCTTTTTTTCTTTTCCCCCCCTCTTGTTGCAATCACTGGCCAGCACGAGCTGAATTACAGTGTTCTTTATTAACCAGCACGGCTTGCTCCACCTTAATTAGTGCAGACCAGTGGAGTTAAGGTGAATGAGGTGAACATTAGATGCAGTTTTATCATTGATGTTGAAAAGGCAACCAGACCTCAACTTTTCTCTCTCTAAGTACATGCCTGCCTTTTGTGAGATGATCAATAACACTTCCACTGGAGGAGGTGGGCAAAGCACCTTTCAGAACTGATAATTGTGCAGGACCCAAATCTTTTCTAATAAAACCTTTCAAAACCTTTACAAAATTTTCTACTGCAGGCCAGCTTTCCTAGGAGACCTGTAATTATTGAGAGCAAACCAGGGATGAGAGTTATCAACCCCTTTCATGTAAACAGGACCATTTCAGGTAAGGGACCTGAAAGACATGGATATGGACAATGAAATAAGAGCAGGGAAAATAATAATAATAATAATAATAAAAGAACAAGGATCAATATCTCTAAAGAAAAAAAAAAATAAAAGAGAGACCATTTAATTGTATATAGCCCATAAAGCATACACACATTCTGTGATTTCCCAGAGGTCTCCTGCTTGATTCTATTTCCTTGTAAACCCCACATCCACAACTCCTTTCTTAACAATACAAAATGTACATTCAAACTACAGGACATCCCAGGAGATTTTTTTTTTCCCCTTGGTGCTGCCTCTTCCTCTTCTTTTCCACGTTTCAAAGTCAAATATTTATCATTTGGCATCTTACATGCTTTGCTTTGATCCTTGAAAGAAAGAAAACAAACTTTCTCATTGTCCTCTCTCCAGAAAATCATGAAGGCAGAGGCAGTATCATTTTCAATCATAGAATGAATCATTAAGGTTGGAGAAGATGTCTAAGTGTTGTCAGTGATGTGGACAGAAGATTCAGTGCACCCTCAGCAAGTTTGCAGATGGCACCAAGCTGTGTGGCACAGTCGATTTGTTAGAGGGCAGGGATCCATCCAGAGGGACCTGGACAGGCTGCAGAGCTGTGCCCAGGCCAACCTCATGACATTCAACAAGGTCAAGTGCAAGGTACTGCAACTGGGTAGGCACAATCCCAAGCACAACTCCAGGCTGGGTGGGGAATGGCTGAGAGCAGCTCTGAGGAACAGGTCCTGGGGGTCTGGGCTGATGAAAAGCTCAAGATGAGGCTGCAGTGTGAGTGCAGCCCAGACAGCAACTGTGTGCTGGNAACCATCAACTCAACACCACCACATCCACTGAAATATGTCCCAAAGTGCCATATCTACATGTTTTTTGAACAATTCCAGAGGCAGTGATTCCACTGCCTCCCTGTACAGCCTGTTCCAATGCCTGACCACTCTTTCAGGAAAGACATTTTCCTAGCATCTGACTTAAACCTCCCTTGGTGCAGCTTGGGGCCATTCTTTCTCATTCTAACACTTTTTACTAAGGAGGAAAGACCAACCCCCACCTGACTCCCATCTCCTTTCAGGGAGTTGCAGACAGCAATGAGGTCTCTCAGCCTCCCTTTCTCCAGACTAAACAGCCCCTCACTCTCAGCTGCTCCTCACCAGCCCTGTTCACCAGACCCTTCACCAACTTTGATGCCCTTCTCTGGGCACACTCCAGTACCTCAATGTCCTTCATGTAGTGAGGGGCCTTAAACTGAACCAAATATTTGAGGTGCAGCCTTAATACAGTGGCCAGGAAAATGGAGCAAGATCAACCTAAGACAGAAGACAGAAAGATGACTCTAAAGCTTTTTCTTTCCTCTCCCAGACTGTGGCAACATGTTAACATACTGAGAAATTCAAAAGCTTGGCATTCAGGAGGGAAATACACTAATTCAGATTGAAGAAGACACTCAAATATCTTCCCTTACTTTTGAAAACATCCATGTGAAATTCACAGCTTGCATATTGTGGCACAGGCTGATTTATGCTGAATCACCTTAAAGATCTGACCCTTTCTAAGAAGTGTAGAGACCCCCAAAAAATATTTTCTATGCAGTATGGTCAGGGGATCCTATGCTTTTGTCTGGAGGAATGTCTGTGGGAAGCCTGTTCTAAGTTTATCCTGATACAAAGATGTTTTCCTTCATTTACATTTGCCTGGACCACTGCCCAGACTATGAAAAATCAAGGTGTTTATGCTGTCTCCTTGCTGACAAAGTGTAATACAGGTAAATTATGAAAATATGTGGAATAGTGTGCAAAAAGCAACAAAAGTGAAAAGAAAACCCCAGCTATGTCCCTTTCTTCCCCTCTCACCCCTCCCAGACAAACACACACAAACTCCTCAGGAAGTTCTGCCTGTGTCTGCTGCCTTCACAGTCCATCCTCTGTTGCAGAGGATTCTGATGGATGGGCACAACACTCTTCCAGCAGCATCCCTGCCCCTTGGCCCATATGTATCATCCCTCAGAGATGCTTCAGTTGTATGTCCTTGTCCCCAATATCCTTCAGGCCTTTCAGAAGTCACCTGTGGTTTCTTTCCACACATGCTTGCCCGTGGAGGCTTGTGTCATCATCTTTGTCACTTAGGGCACAGGTGAGAGGAGACCAGCCAAAAAGAAAAGGGTGAAAAACAAACCAAAGAGAGGGGGAAACACACACTTAGCAACAATTGAAAACCTCCTCAGGTGTCCATAGGAGAGCCAGGCTCTCTGAAATACCCTCAGTGATAGCCATGGGACAGGAGGTGGGAGAAAAAAGGTAAAAAAACAATAAGAAAAAAGAAAATCATTACACTGAAAACTCACTTGAAAGAATCATGGAAACATGAGTCTGAGGCAGACTGCAGCCCAGCTCCCATTCCTGCTGCTGTGTTGAGCAGTGCTCCTCACTCTGTGTAGTGTTGAGAGCTTTCAGGTGATTGCTCTAAAAATATCTGCAATGGTTAAATTAATTTCCTCCTTTCTATTTATTGACCTCACTCTTTACCTTTATGACCTCCCATTCCCCAACATCTCTCAAGTATTAGGAAAAAAAAAAAACAACCTTAAAATAAAGCCACAATAGGTCTTTCTTCCTTCCCAGTTTAGTTTGATTTATTTATAAATCTCTGTTTAATTGTGGAAATCAAAGACCAAAAGGAGGAGCTTTGTGCTGTTCGGTGTGACACTCACTCTGCTCTCCCCCAGGAATGAACAGCACTCCTCTCACACTCTTCCTGGATGTGTTTTGGGTGGTTCAAATATGAACTGTGTCCCTTTGACCTACTGCTTTGCTGGCCTGGTGGCCCACGATTGGATGAAGTATGATCAGGGAAAGAGAGACACATCAGATTGAGGGGAAAACAGTAGGCAGAGCAGCAAACTGCTTTGTACGTGGATTAATGGCTGCATTGCATCCCAGGTACAGCTTTTCCTTGCTGTACCTTCCCTTGTTCTAGGCATGAGCCAGCACTGCAAGGTGCCTGGACAGTGTAGCTTTCCCAGTATCTTCTTGGATGTCTCCTTAAGTTCCCAGATACTTTCTTAAAGCATTAACTGGGTTGGACTTGATGATCTTTGAGGTCTCTTCCAACCTTGCTTATACTGTGATACTGTGAACTTACCTGAGAGAAAAGTAGATTGTGCTTGTGGAAATCTGCAGATGTAGGCATGGAAGGAAGGGCTGTACAGGATGCCTGTCTAGGTCTATCTGAGAAGAATGATCTATGCTTGCATTGTCCTTCCTTTGCTAGAGATGAGGTATTAGTTAACAAGTGATTGTATCAAGCACAGAGGGAAGACAGCCCAGCAAAATGGACTCAGATGCACTTCATTTAAATTAGTACTTTCGTGCTCCTCACTTCACTACTGGGGACACAGAGAGCAGCAGGTACTTTGTGTTGCATGCACAGCTTTTTCTAAGGGCTTTGCAGTACCTCCTGCCCTATTAACACTTGCTGTATTCTACTCCCAGGCTTAATTATTCATCTTATACCCAAAAGTGCAGCAATGATTAAACTGAAGAGCAGTTAGGCATTTTCAAATGGAAGTGAAGCTGCAGTGCTGGAGAGATGCTTATTTCAAGGGTATGAGCTTGTCCCTCTCCCCCTGCCCAGATCTCCTCTCCACTGAGCATTGCCTCTGTGTTCCTCCACTGCTCAATCTTTAAAGCACCTCTCTTTGTTTGCTTCCCTCCTCCCTCTCATGATTACGTCTTTTAGCTCTCTTGTGTCATTACCTTTCCCCTCTGTTGATTTGCCTCTACAATTGAATTTTCTCTACCTCTCTCTCTGCAGGCTTGGATGAAAGCCCATTGAAGACAACTGAAATTTTCTTACTGACTGTTGGATGATACTACTGAAAGAAGGAAACATGAAAAATAACAAAACTGAACCACAGCTTTCTGCTGGTGGATTGTGGACGGGTCAAGTTATTTCTCTTTATGTTTCTGACAGGCTTTAGTTTCTCTGGCTCCGTGAAGCTTGAACACTGTTTTTAAAGGACAAGGATGTGCACATCCCAGGAGAGAGCACAAAATAGTCCTTTGAAGGGGCCATCTACTGAGAAGTAAGCCTTTTCCCTCTGAACCTTGAAAAGAACTTGAGACAAATGCAAGTAACGAGTGAAGGTGGCTAATTTCTGCCACCAAAAAGTTAGGCTTCTGGTTGAAGCTCGTCATTTAAGCCCTGGAAAGAGAGACTGTTACCTTTGGAGGATGAGTCATCCCACCCACTTCAGGCACTGCACATAGGAAGAGGTGACTCATCCTCTGGAGATGCTTCCCTTTCTCTTCACAGTCTCTAAAGGAAGGCTGGATCGCTGGCTTAGACATCTAAACTTTCACATGCCTAAAACTGGGCAAAAATAATCCTGATTTTACTGAAGAAGGCACAGATGTTACCATGCTTCACAGGAAAGCACCGTGATAGACACCAAACTGCTGCTGCTCTGTGATCCTGCAAGTGGAACTGCAGCAAGGGGAACTGCAGCATGGACCTCCTGTCTTGTCCTAAACAGGCCTGAGGTAATCGCTGCCCACCAGTGAGTCTGCTCAGGTTCAAGCTGAATTCTCTTGGGAGACAGGAGGTCTTGTGTTTCCTGCTGCTAAGCNGAGGGGCCCAGATCTGGACACAGCACTCAAGTCATGAGTGAGCACTCAGAGTCCAGCTTGATTTCAAAAACCTCTTCCTTCTACCTTGTTACCTTACTAGAACATTGCACCCCATGAGTTGTGTGTGGTGTCTTCTTTCCACTGAACTTCTCATCCTGGTTCTATTCTGGTATCTCCAACAGGCTTGACTTACTGTCCCTGATACTACCAAGACATCCAAGATCCTGGAGTGGATGGGAATTGTGGACAAATCCTGGTTTCCAAATGTGCCTCCAGCAAGGTTAGCTTTGGCCATGTGCTCTCTGCTTCAGAGTGGCAGTAGCCAGTCCAGCACTTCACACCATTACTGGAGCACAGCCAGTTCTTTGGAGAGAGCAGAAGAGCAGTGCTCATATCTTGAATTTCCAGAAAACCACATGATGAGAAGTAGTTGGGGCTTGTTCTTTCTCCCTTTTGCTCATAGTTTCTCCCTCGATTACTTTTTTTTTTTTGTTGAGGGCTGCATCAGTACATTCATTTATAAAACTGACCTGAAGACAAATGCACACAAGCTTTTCTTGCCTTCCCACTGCTATCTTGAAGGCAAGGCTCCAGTTTTTAACCATATGACACAGCAAGATAAGCCTTACAATAAAAAGCAAACAATGCAAGGCCAGCCCTGGGCCTCCAAGCCGTGATCTCCGTTTGTTCAGCATTTTCCCTGGAGGTTGTTGGAGATACCTGTGAATAAGGCTGAATGCAGAGAGTCAACTTTGCTGAAGCAAAGAGCACAGCATTCTGGGTTATTAAACCATTTGTCTTGCAGCCCTGGGGAGAAGAAGTTTGCTACAGAAAGTCACAAACGGACTGAGTCTGCTTGTCTAGAGCCCTCTTCTCTCCATGTCCCTGCAGTCCCAGCTTGGCACCAACTTCTGGTGAGGAGACAGCAGAGACTGAGAAATGAAGGGAAAAAAAGGATGTGCAAGTAAAGCTATTTTTGAAACTGTCTCTGGCTCTTGTCTGCATGATCTCCAGATCTCCCCTCCACAGTACTTTTTCATTATTCATGATCAGTTGAGGTTTGGGTTTTTGGTGTGTTTTTTTTTTTCCCTCAACATAGTGTTATAAGAAGAGTTAATACTGTCAAAAAAATCACTCTTAGAGTAAACTATATTCTCCATGGCGTGGTAATACAATATGCTGTTAAATTCTTTAGCTCAGGAGGGAATAAAGGATATTTGAGCATAAATGCATTATCCACAATCCACAACAGCACAGCCTATCCCCCTGTGGATAATGCTATTAGTGCTACATTTCAAATTAAAAAGCATATGCTCTTCTTCTTTCAAAAACAAGGGAGTGCTGCCCACTTGCTTCACTTGACTAAAAACAAAAGCTTTTAAAGTGATAAAACAGCATTCATTTGATAAAAACAACCATCTGCATCTGATTTAGCTAAGTGTTTGCATTTAGAGACAAATTGCTGGATGGGGAAAAATTAAATACGAGCATGAACATCGACTTGATTTGACCACAAATTGGTGTCTGCTGCCCCCACCACTACTAACCCTAATTCTGACAATAAAGCCTGCCCTTGAGTAGCAAGTCCTGATCCTTGACTAGCAAGTCTTGATCCTTAAATAGCAAGTCCTGCTCAAGGGCTCTTTAAACCATTTTACTTAAAACCCCTCAAATAAGCATGCTCCCAAACTCGCCCTCTCCCTTCTCAACCTATTAGTCTGTATTAGTTAAAGTGGGTTGCTTATTAAGTTTTTTTTTTTTATATCTTCAGAATAATTTGGAAACACACCAAGGTCTTAATGTACCAGATTTTCATAACACAACGTGATATTAACAAACATCAAACTCCATCGATGATCTGTGCAGCAGGCATCCTTAAAGCATGCAATTAAGATAACACAAGATAACATCAGGCATGAAAAAAGAAAGCGGAGGAGGGAACACAAATGCAGTTTTCTGAGGAGGCTGCATTGAGATCGTCCCTTTGAGGTCAGCAGCAACATGGGAATGCTGAAAATGCTCTTCTGCCAGTGCACTAAACTGAAAGGAACAGAATGGGGCATGGAGCATCCTCAGAGCAACAGCAGCTAGGGCAGCCAGAATGGGAGATGAAGAGTTGAATACACAAGTGTTCTTTTAGAAGTGGTTCTGCAGACCCTTCTGGAAAAGTCCTCAAGAGCTAGCACTTTTCCTTGTTTTATTTTCCTTTTCTTTCTTTTTTTTTTTTTTTTTTTTTTTTTTTTCTTTTTTAATCAATGAAGAATATAATAAAGGCAACAATCTGCTGGAGAGCAGCTGAAAAAGGACCTTGGGGTCTGGGTTGATGAAAAGCTCAACATGAGCCTGCAGTGTGTGCATGCAGCCCAGACAGCCAACGGAGTCCTGGGCTGTATTANACCTTACCATTCTATGATTCTATGATTCTATATTCACCTGTCAGAGAGTGCTTTCCATCAGCAGACCTTACAGGCTTTACAAGAAGGGCCAATATTTTGAATTCCATCCAAATCATCTCCACTGCTTCAGTTCCTGCTGCACACCACCAAACGTGGTTGTGCCTCTGGGGCTATGCAGGAGGAGGTGCCCACAAACCCATGGTTCTGTGATTCTCCCAAACCAAAATCATTGCTGTCCTTACTGCGCTTTCAAGAGCCACCCAAAGTGCCCCCATCCGAGGGGCTATTTGTGCTCTGCTTAGGAGGAGAGCAGTGGGAAGAGTGCTTGCTTTCCAAAATGTTCCCCCTGGGTTTGGGAAGCGTTGGTGGCCATGAACACTTTCTAGTCTCTTCTCACTGGTTAACGACTGCATATTTTCGTGATGGAAAGCAGAGTGGTTCTGGATGTGTCTGCTGTTCCTTTTCCTAGCATAGCTGCATACATCCATACACAGCTGAACAAGTATAGTTAGCTGTTAAAAAAAAAGAAAAAAAAAAAAAAAAGAAAAGAAAAGAAAGAAAATCCTGGCACATCATGATAAGAAGTTTATTGCCCACCAGAAGGTTCCAAAACTTCGGCCAAAACTTTTTGCATTCCCAGACAGCAATGGACAAGCCCAAATGTGTATTTTAAATAACATCACAGAGGAGAGATTACAAAGCAAATTTCAGATGCATAAGTAAATCCAGGCTAATAAACCCCCTCCTTTCCCTACTCACAACCCCCAGTGTCAGGCAGAAAAGTAAACCAATTTGTCACTGCTGCTGCCTGGTGCCAGGATAAAAGTGTGTGCTATTCCCATCCCTTTGCCAGAGGTCACTGGATGCAGAAGCTCAATGACTGTCTGAAGGGAAACAAATGAGTGCAAAGATAATAAATTGCAGGGAAGAAGCTCTGTCATGACTAGTGTGAAGGCAGGGAGGAGAAGATATCTTTTTGGGGGGAGCAAGGGGAAAAAAGATGTGCATGGTTCATCTGGCACAAGAGGACTCTAATCACTTTGCAAGGGGCTGGCTGGTTTCAAGGACAAATGGATAATTTGTGTTTCACTGGGGCTGATAGTGAGATTGTGAGAATCTTGGGATGTACTGATACAGCAATTAAGGGAACTAGTGCCCTTGGGCAGCTGCTGAGGCTTCTTAAAAGTGGGGTTTTAGACAGCACTTCAAGTCTTTCCTCACTAGCAGTGAGGATGCTGAGAAAACATGCTATTGGGTGTGCTGGCGAGAGCAGGATGTCTCTGTGGACAACAGTCCCTTCTTCACAACTATGGTTTGGGGCCACAGAGCTCTGATCTGGCATTGGCATGTTGCCTATTTTAATCTGTACTTTCATAGAGGTAGGTGGAGAGACACCAAGATGCTGTTCCTACATCAAATGTAGAGGAGGTTCTCAGTAGTATGGAGCAGCAAAAGAAACCATAAACTTTTCTAGAGTCATAGAAAGCACTGGGTTGGAAGTTGGAAGAGACCTCTAGAAGTCATCTAGTCCAACCCTCCTGCAGTCAAAAGGGACATTCCTAACTAGATCAGTTTGCTCAGAGCCACATCAAGCCTGAACTTCAATATTTGTAGGTATGGGACCTCTACCACATCCCTGGGCAACACATTACCTGTCCCACCACCTTCACAGTACAGAACTTCTTCCTAATGTCCAATCTAAATACACTCTTACACATTACCTGTCCCACCACCCTCATAGTATAGAACTTCTTCCTAATGTCTAATCTAAATCTACTCTTCTCTGGTATAAAATCATTGCCCTTTTGTACATTGTGCCCTTTTATTTATTAAATTATTCCACCCTTGATCTGTTGCCTGTAGGACCAAATCATCCAAAAAATGTGCAACTGGGCTTCCTTACCTGTGCAGCTTGGGCAAATTTATTTTATGGGGTTATAAAATTATATCCCTGCTTTGGTATCCTTGAGCACACAAGGATGAGTCCAGCACTGCCAGTTTACCCTAACGGTGCTTGCACAGCAGATCTCTGAAGACCCCTGGAGAGACAACAGCACAACAGATGCCATTTTGGCTGACCATAGAAACTGAGGGAAAAAGCCCTACAAAGCTGGAAATGATAAAAAGCCTAGCAGCTAGATCTACAAACCTGATGTCAGCCTCATATCAGCAATGGACTGGGTACACGCTGAGACATCTGCTATCTGATGAGCAATGAGTTGCAAGAGTTGAGTCAAGAAGTGAAACAAATTCTTGATTCTCCCTTTCCTCCCCACCACTGACATTTCCAAACTGGTACATCCACACTGAGAAACTCTTCATTGCCCAGAGGAAAGTCACATTATACCTGTGCTCTGCAGTGATTAACTTCCAGCCACAGCTTTATTAGGCTAATTTTGCTGTAGAATTTCTTCCAAATGTATTGGACTCATTTTGCCTTTCTGTGAGTTATCCTCCTACAGCTGAGATCATTAATTCCTTAGATTTATTGGCCAAATATTTTTTTTTTCCCCTGGAATTATTTTTGTTTGTCATAACTTACTTGAATTGTAAGCTTCTGCAGGCTGCCTTTTCTTGCTGTTTGTAGTCCCTCTAGCACTTTGACTGGGGGCATACTCTCCCTCTGTGAGAGATATATATATTTAAAAAAAAAACCAGGCAGCACATTGTTAGCACTCTCTATTGCATGTTCATGTTATGCTGGCTGGTTGTGACACAACCCACAATTCACATGCTGTGTACTGGTCCCCCTGACTTCATACACATTTCTCCATCAAAGCAGGTTGTCAGGTCTAAAGCTTAGAAACAAAGTCAACTTCCTTCTAATATTCCTCAGCAGTTATTCTTGAGCATAGGAAAAGGAAGGTTCAGCCACTGAGCAAACAAAAGCTGTGTTAATTAGGCTGTTATTTCCAGAAAGTGTTTTGAGGTTATTTTCTCATTGTTATTTTGTTCCCCTTTGTGGAATGCCTGTGCCTGGTGACCTCACCTGACACTCTCACCACCATCCTTGCTCTTTCAAGGTATCTTTTATTGCCAGACAAAGGGGAAAATATATATTTGAATGTGGCCACCAGATAGGCCATTGCTAACATCTCTGCAATAGCAAAAGACATTGCAGAATAAAGGCATTGGTGGTATTATCAGGAAGCCAGGTGTGAGGAGAGAGGACTGAGATGTTATCACACATTACAAGGATTAAAGGTTGTTAGCCTTGACTTTGGCCACACTAGGGCAGATTCTCAGCTGGCATAAACGAGTTTCCATGGCAAAAATTGAACTATGTCTGTTCTACCCTGTGACTACACTGCAGCTGAAGCACGTGTGATGGAAAGAGATCTCAGATCTCAAAGGCCATAGCATCCTGTTCCCTGCCATCTCGGGCAACCACACCACACAATCCCACTCATAATCTGATCAAGCTTCATCATAAAACCAGTCAGGCTGCTGCTTGCCACCCACTCCTCCTGCTGAAGGCTGTTCCTGAGCTTCCCTCCTCTGCTGACTGCAAACCTCCTTCCAGCTTTCAAACAGAATTTATTAAATGGAATCCATTTCAGTTGCTCTCTGAATGCACAATTTTAATCCAGCTAGAGGAGGAAGCAGAGGACAGTGCAGCTTCTTTGCATTTCTTCTGTTCCACAAATCTGGGAAAACACTGCCCAGATGCAGGAAGCCCACTGTATGGATGGAAGGTAGAGCTCAGCTTTCAGTTCCTGCCTTTCCTCCTCTCTATGTGTGTAATGTCACTGCAGCTGCTGAGCTTTCTGCTAGCTTATTGCAGTCTTTTCCTCAAAGATCACTTTCTCATAGGCAGAGCTATTTGGTCAGGATGAGATTACCCCAGGGCAAGTGATAGCAAGAAGAAAATATCTATACCAGTTGTTTGTCTGAGATCCCAGGTGACCCACAACAAATCTACAGGCAGTTCACTCACAAGGGGTGCAAAGCATCACCAAACCAAACCTGAAAATAATGAACTTCTGTGAAGTTCACAGAGAAAAGAAAGATGGGTTCCTTGAGTTACTTCTGTCCCCTTTGGCCCCTTCATGTGTTCTACCAGTTTATCATGGAGAGTAAATTAGACTTTATCCATCCAGCTTGGTCTAATTATGATAGCTCACATTGGGTACAACATAATTTTGACCAACTGGGATCTAGGGGCAACTTTACTGCTATCATGAGTATGGCTGCATCAATAGTGAAATGGAAATGTGAGCCTGTGCTGCTGGTCAGTCTCACCCTGTACCAACACTGGTGACAGGCAGAAGTCCTCTCAGTCTGAGTACAGACTGGCAACAGGTGCTGGTGGATGAAAATCTGGACAGATGCCAGCACCATGTGCCCACAGCCCAGAGCCAGCTGTGCCCTGGGCTGATCTCCAGCCGTGTGGGCAGAGGTGTAAGGAGGGGGTCCTGCCTCTCTGTTCTGCTGAGACCCCACCTGGAGATCCTGCATCCAGCTCCTCAGCAGAGGAGAGACATGGACCTGTTGAAGCAGTGCCAGTGTAAGCCCCTAGCATCCTGTGATTCTGTCATTTTTAAGAATCCCACATCCTTCTTCTCTCACTGTCTTTGAAATTGTTGAAGAGGATATCTCCACCAGGGATAGAGAATCATAGAATCATAGAATGGTTTAGGTTGGAAGGGACCTCAAAGCTCAGCCAGTTCCACCCCCCTGCCATAGGCAGGGACCCCTCCCACTAGTACAGGTTACTCAAGGCCTCCTCCAACCTGGCCTTGAACACCTCCAGGGAGGGAGCAGCCACAACCTCCCTGGGCAATCTGTGCCAGTGTCTCACCACCCTCACTGCAAACAACTTCCTCCTAACATCCAGTTTCAATCTTCCCTCTGCCAGTTTAAACTCATTGCCTCTTGTCCTGTCTTTACAAGACCTTGTCAATAGTCCCTCCCCAGCCTTCCTGTAGGCCCCCTTCAGATACTGGAAGGCTACTCTAAGGTCTCCTGGAAGCCTTCCCTTCTCCAGGCTGCAGAGCCCCAACTCTCTCAGGCTGTCCTCTTAGCAGAGCAGCTGCAGCCCTCTGAACATCATCATGGCCCTCCTCTTCCATTTGTCTGAAAAGAAAACCATACCATTGTTTTTTGGCTGGGGGTTGTATCTCTAGAATAACAGTGACTGAGAGATCACTGAAGTAAGCTCATGCTCCTTCCTTCCAGCCACACTCTCCCTGGAGGAGTTAAATTAGAAATCCAAAGAGGCTTCTAACAGTGGGGAGCTCACAGGAGGTGTGGAGAGCATATCTCAGCAGCTTCTGAGGGTGGCAGGTACTGGTTTCAAGTGGGGAAGCAGGAGAAGGCTGTAGAAGGTTGAGTTAAGCTCTCAAGGCCCAGGAATGAGCATGTCCACAGATGCAGTCCTGCTAAAAGGCAGTGGAATAGGTTGATTTGCTTACTTGAGGAGCTGCCGAAGAGAGTTTTGCCTCAGTAATAGGGGAATAATTTAGCTGAAAGATTATAAAGCTGCTGCTTCTATTTCTGATGCATCAGTAACTACATTGTTTTATTTGTGGTATCCACAATATCTGTGACATAAAAATAGTTAGTGCAAGCTAGCACATGGAAACTGAAGTTGTTGCTTTGGTAGGGATTGATGCTATGAGTATGCTGGACATACTGGTCTCAATTCTGAGCAGTACTTAAGTATCTCTTTAACTCTGAATAGCCAGTGAAGCATTTCACCTCCAACAAGGGCAAGTGGATCAGCAGTTTGAGGGCTGAGAATTGTGAGGATGAACCATGTGGCTATGGCTGGCCAAACCAAAAGCTGATGTAGGGTATTTGCTGTGAGCCAGCAGCCTTACTGACAGTGTAGGAAGCCCAAGATGAGTCTCATGCATACTCAGAGCAATCTCCTGGCTTGCTCTGGGAAGGAGGAGCCCACCCTTGGAAGAAATGCACTATTTTGGTGGTGACCACTGAGTTCCTGTTGTAGTGTTCTCTAACCAGGTCACTATTAACAAAGATAGTCCAAAAGGTTAACATTTGTGTTAGCAGTGAGAAAAGCCTCAAAAGCACAGTCACAACATTCTTATCCACCAACTGGACCCAACAGCTCCAGGAGGAATAAGTACAAGCTCTGTGTGTGACATGTTTCCTTCTTCCTTTGCCCTCCTCAGACCAATTTTTCAATTATTTTCTTTCTATCTTTTCTTTTTTCCTTCTCTCCCATAAACCTTTGGCCTTCCACCCCCATCTACCCCCACTGCCCATTTTATGTTAACACCATCCTACCCTCTGCTTTTCTGTCTTACCTTTTTCCATCCTGACCTTTCATGCTAAAATTACATTCTCCTGCTATTCTCTTACTTTCTTTTTTTCTTGAGTTGATTCCAGACCTTCCCCCTCCTACCTTGCCTTTCACAGCTTCTGTTTCCAAAGCTGTCCCAATCTTCAGCTCCAAGGAAGATATGCACAACAGCTGACATCAGGAGTCTGAGACATAAAGTGAGGCTCTTTAGGAGCTTCAAACCATGTGGCCATTTAACAAGAACATGAGCACACACTTGCCCTTAGTAGGTTTTGAAACTTGACTTCAGAAGCACAAAACAGGTCAATAAAATCAAGAAATGAAATTGATGTCAGAGGTTGCATATATCTGACAACATATAGCTATGTATGCTTGAATTTCTTCCTCAGCTGGGAGGCTCCTAGCTCTTGGCCAAGTAAATAGGATCTGAGCATACAGGAATGAGGCACCAGAGCAGGGGGTCAAAAGCAACAGGGACACCAACTGCTTGTATCTTGCAGATAACCTTACCTGGGGTGTCCATTGTTAAGCCAAGCAAAGAGGTAATATTTAATTTTTTTTTTTTTTATTGTGTGGCATATTTTGGATTATAAAACAATGTCAGAGCAGGGAGAGTACATAGGAGCTTGAAATAAAAAGCAGAACTGCTGGAAGATTTTTCCCTTATTGGCTTATTTTGTCAAGTATTGTTCCACATTTGCTTTTTTCCCCCTCTCTTAAACAAAGAAATAGATTCTCCCTCTGCATTGTGAGAAACACCTTTAGAAGGCAGGAAGGAAAGAGTGGGAATAAAATAGTAAAGCATAAAATAAACCCTGGAGCCCATTCTGCTACTCCCAAGTGAAAAGAGATTTGACAGGGAAGCATTTGTAGTTCAGATCTCTGAGCAGCAGTGAGAAGGAGGCCCAGTAGTGACTCTTTCCCACTGAAAGTGCCAAGACCATATTCTCTTCTGTCACTGATGGTGATGGAAGAATTGGGAATAAGCCCAAGAACAGCTACCCAAAGCCCTTCAGCTATTCAGTCAAGTGAATTCTGCAAGTCAGTCAAATGACTCAGATCAGGACTTCATTAGCCTGGCTTCCCCTCAACATCTCCTCACGCTGCCTGGAGATGCCAAGCCCTGCTCCAGTGAGGAAACTGCCTTAAGCTGCCACCAACATCCTCTAAGAGGAACATGTGGCTGTGGTAAACATCTGGATATTATTGTTTCTAATACAGTGTGCTGGAGAAGGAGACAGTGGAGCCTGACAGGAGACCTACAACAGACTCAGGTCTCAGAGGATAGCTGTTAGAATCATAGAATAGTAAGGTTGGAAGGGGCCTCAAGGATCATCTATTCCAACCCCCTGCCATAGGCAGGGACACCTCCCACTAGCACAGGTCACTCAAGGCCTCATCCAACCTGGCCTTGAACACCTCCAGGGAGGGAGCAGCCACAACCTCCCTGGGCAACCTGTGCCAGTGTCTCACTGTAAAGAACTTCCTCCTAACATCCAGTCTAAATCTCCCCTCTGCCAGTTCAAACCCATTGCCCTTTGTCCTGTCATTGCAAGACCTTGTCAATAGTCCCTCCCCAGCCTTCCTGTAGCCCCCTTCAGATACTGGAAGGCTACTCTAAGGTCTCCTGGAAGCCTTCTCTTCTGCAGGCTACAGAGCCCCAGCTCTCTCACCCTGTCCTTATAGCAGAGCTGCTGCAGCCCTCTGAGCATCTTCATGGCCTCCTCTGGACCCACTCCAGCAGTTCCATGTCCTTCGTGTGCTGGGGGCTCCAGAACTGCACACAGGACTCCAGGTGGGGTCTGACAAGAGCAGAGTGTTGCCAGGAAAAAAGTGGTTTGACCAACAGCTCATGGGCCCAGCCTAGCTGTGGCACTCAGATGGCTGTGCCTGGTGCATATTGACATGCAATTAGTGGGGTTTTATTCTTCAGCCTTCTCCAGATGTAGATGACACTTGCTACATCACACCTTCACAAGGCTGTGTAGGCAATCTTGCTTCTTTCCAAGGTTGACTTGACATCAGTGGAAACATGAGGAAACAATTTGGACCAGCTTTAATTCTGCAAGAGCTCAGTCATCATTTATCTTCTCAGATAGATAGTCTCCAGTGTCCACCTCCCCTCTTTGTCACTGCCAAGGACCCGTGGTCTTATTCCACTCCAGCAAAGCCCTCAGTCAGCACAGCAAGATGAACCAAACATGCTGATTTTAATTTGGATGAGAAATGAATTGCAATAAGATCCCAGCACCACCAGCAGCCTCCTACAGCTCAGAGATACTTGAATGAGTGGTGCTGAACAAGGGGAAGTATAGTAACAGGGGTCTTGCTGGATGCTCTCCACCCCCTCACCCCACAGTTCTTTATTAAAGGTGAATTCCTGAGGGTGCTTGGACTCTACCTCTGACTAACAGAGATAATAATGTTGAAAGCTTTGATGAGACCAGGCTGAGCTTCCAAATTTCTGAACCTTTATGAGTTTTTGAACTCCTGAGGGGTTAATATATCTATCTGGGTGAGAGAATGGACAACTAACCATTTGGGTCACCACAGCTGGAGCTAGAGGTGAGGTGGATCACAGGACATCTTCCCTCAAGCTCCTTAAGCTCTTTCCAGTCCTGTGTGGACCTGCAGCCTCACACTCAGGTTGGAAATAAGAGCAGCAGAGTTGAGCATACTCTAGTATGGATGTGCCCTCCTCTAACATTTCCTGCATTCAGGGTAGCAGCTGATGCCTCTCCTATTCCTGCCCTTGCTAGAGCACAGTGCCCAGCACTGAAGTGTTTTGGAAACCAGGTGATTTCTGCAATGCCAGGGGAGGGGCTTGACCCTCACCAGTAATTGCAAGTTTAAAGGTTCCACAGTTCACACAGGCTCAGAGAATGTCAGGGGTTGGAAGGGACCCAAAGAGATCATCCAGTCCAACCCCTCTGCCAGAGCAGGACCAGACAATCCAGCTCAGAGCACACAGGAACACATCCAGACAGGCCCTGAAAGGCTCAAGAGAAGGAGACTCCACAGCCAGTTGAATATGGGGACTGTTGAAAGTGGCTTTGGCTCACAAAAGGATGCTCCTGTGCCCACTTCATCCAAATCTCCCCTTTGCCTGGATTTTTGCAGACATATTTTTTCTGCCTTTGCTGGAACTCCAGGTTGACAGGGTCTATGCCAACTTCCCTTGTGAAGGTTTTTGCTTGTTCATGGCACCTTCAGACCAGATTTTGTTCATAGGTGGATGAATGCAAGGCTTTGACTCTGCACAATGAGATCCAGGCTGTGTTCAAAGCCTTTGAACTTCATTTAAACACTTTAAAATCCCAGGAGTTATATCTGAAATTGTTCCACGTATTCTAAAAGGGAGTCACAAACATTCCACTGTTTAGCAAAGGTAATCTTGAATATGAGAGAGCAACAAAAATTCTGCATCTCAAACTGCATAACATTTTTTTCAGTCTGACTCTAGGAGTTCCAAAAGTTCAAAAGGCAAAAATCCTCATCTATGTACACTATGGAAGATCTGGATTTGGATCACTGAGATCCAAAATGCTCTGGTTCTGGACTCCCTGCAATTAGAAAAAATACAGGGGCCCTGTTAAATATCCAAGAAAAAGAGATGTTGGTTCATTTTCCCTTCATCTTTCACCAACCTTATGGTATGAGATGAAAAGACAAGATCCTCCTGGGTCTGCTTTGGGTCACCTTTGAGACAAATGGTAAAATAAACTCCTCCAGAACCTGGGACTGAAATTCTGACAACACCACAACCAAACCAACTCATGCAGAAGGAGGAACGTTGCCAGCTGTTCCCAACACTAATCTTGTGTAACTAACAGGTGCTGTAAATGAAGTAAAGCCAGCATGACAGTCACAGCTGGATTGCCTTCTCTGCTGAGCTTTGTCTCCTTCTGACCAAGTGCAGACATCAGCATCCCTTCCCTTTCTGGGTGCCAGATGCACCTCTGAAACCCTCCTGAATAGTCCAGCTCAGGCCTGGTATTCTGTAAAACAAAATAAAAAAGACATCTCTGCCTGTTTGAGGTGCCCTTTGCTGAGCCACCCTGGAACTAGCAGCCAAAGGCTTCTGCTGACCTTGTGTGACTGCTTCTCCTTTCCAGTGTTGTTATTGCTCTCTGGATTGCCTGCTGCTGCAGAGCTCCCTTAGTGTCAAGCAGAACAAGTGGATCAGGTGGAAATGCAGGGGAAATAAACTCACAGACTGCTATGGTGGAACTTCAGCTTCAGTGAACTTTACCATTAAGCCCATTACAGGAATCTGTGGTGTCTAGGGTGCCTCTTTACTGCCCCTCCTCACAGAGAGCTGCGAACTGGTAACTCTGCACATCCTCTGCTCACACAGCCAGCTGCTTCTTTCACTCAGTGAGAAGCAGGCTGAGTGGGAAAGCCAAGTTTTGACAGCTGAGTTCTTCTTTCTGGATGCATGTAGAGCATTAACAACCCTTCCACTGGCATGGTGGATCTCCTCCTTTCTCCTACCCCTTCTCCTTACCCCTTCCTTTGTTCCAGAAGCTTTCTGCCTCTCTCCACATGCCAAGCACTCTTGATTCCATCTCCCCACACATATTTCTGCTCCCTGCCAAAATTCAAACCATTCCCTGTACAAAATGACTCCAACTTGAGTGCCTCCTTAGTTCAATCATTGAACATGGCAATCTCAGGATATCAATGGTTATCTCAACAGCTTTATTCTCCACCTACTACTGTGGGAAGTTTCCTTCAGTCTTGTCCCTTTCTTCTCCTTTGTTGGAGCTGGTAGTTCCTGACACAGTCTGAGGGGTGATATGTGCCTGAACATGACCCATAGCTGAGAATGATGCTCCACAAAGACACACTGAATGAACAGCCCCAGACAGTGAAAGCACAAAATCAAGTTTGGGACCACTGCAGGAACTGCTCAGTGGTAGTAGGGACAGCAATAGTTGAAGATTAAGGTCTGTTTCTGCTGATTTCTTCCCTTTTTTCCATGCTTTCTTTCTTCACCCTTGAGTTACCCTATGAAGCCTCTGTGCCTCCCCTGAGTTGCCAACCTGACAGCCCCCGATGATGGGTTGCTGATCCCATGAATCACAGAGCTCTTAAGCTCTTTCTCATCCCTTCCAAACACATCCCTTCACTCTGGATGATGCAGTGAGCTTCTTACATATCTCTCAGTTGCCTGGTTACCAGGTTAACACTGATGACAAATGCTGGATGACAGTTTGTTTAACACTGCTTCTTCTGTGATCCAAGCTCTAGCCTGCTCCTTTCCTAACCTCTTTCAGTATCAACTCTTCAGGTACTCATGTTAAGTGTCTCTTTTCTGTAACCAGCCTCCTGCACCCTATGTTCAGTCTACTCTGTCTTGTAATCCCCAGTGTCCTCCAATGGAATTACCTTGTCACATTGTCACAAATCAGCTCGGCCAGGATTCCTCCAAAACATTTCTGTGATTTAATGCCTCCATTCTCAAGAAGGCCTTTGCAGGAAAGATCAATGCTTTTCCTCTCCCCCTGCACTAGAAAGGAGATGTATCCATACATCATTGATATCCTACAGTATAATCTCTCAGTCTTGAAGAGAGATGACTGTATTTATATGTTCACATGTGACCTCATACAATAGCACGTAGCCTTCTTCTTACAGCTGTTATAAATCAGAGAATGCTAGGGGTTGGAAAGGACCTCCAGAGATTGAATCTAACCCAAAGCAGGGCCACTTAGGGCAGATCACACAGGAATGCATCCATAGGGGTTTGGAATCTTTCTAGAGAAGGAGGCTCCACAACTTCTCCGGGCAGCCTGCTCCAGGGTTTGGAAGGATACTGCACAACTTCTCCGGGCAGCCTGCTCCAGGGTTTGGAAGGATACTCCACAACTTCTCCGGGCAGCCTGCTCCAGGGTTTGGAAGGATACTCCACAACTTCTCTGGGTAGCCTGCTCCAGGGTTTGGAAGGATACTCCACAACTTCTCCGGGCAGCCTGCTCCAGGGATCCATCACCCTCACAGTCAAAAAAAAAAAAATATCCTCACGCTGTGATTGAGTTTACATCCACTGCCCCTCATCCTATCACTGGTAGAGGCTGGCTTCATCCTCCTGAGAGCCACTCTTCAGATATTTGTAGACATTCATAAGGTCTCCTCTCCACCTTCTCTTCTCCAGACTAAACAGCCCCAGGTCTCAGTTTGTTCTCATAAGAGAGAATAAATATTAGAAATAATCCTCATAACTGCCAGACATCTCCTTCCATCACTCATATGCAGATGATGCCCTTTAAAACACAGGTCACCTCTTTTTTCATATATTAAGTGTCAAGTACAATGTGGCTTCTACATGTTCCCATAAGGCAAAGGAAAGATCTCTGTAAGCCCAAATTTCCTTCTATCTTAAAAGTGAGGAAGGGCTTTAATATTCCTTAGTTTTATTTTGCTCCATTCACACAACAGTAGCTCCAGTAATGCTACAAAGGATTAAAGCTGGCATCATTGCCACTGTGGTATGACTGCTTCCAATTTTCTAATTCCAAAGCTTCATCATGCCTGGACTTGATGATCTTGGAGGTCTTTTCCAAGCTTAAAGATTTTGTGATGGATTCTCAGAGAAGACTACTCCAACCATTAAAGTCTTCACTAGCCTGGCTAAATTTGATCCTGTTGTACCACCAACACTTCAAAGCTTCTTCCTCCTCTGAGCTAAAATGGGGCATGGGTCATCTCACAGCCAAAAGCACTCTGCAGCTGAGCAGTGGTTTGGAGAGAGGTGTCTCAGAGGCATTTGTCCAGCTGGCAAAGAGACCAACCAAAGCAGGCTTTATTCCTCCAGTGCTGAAGCCCAGAGCTTTTGGATGAATATGTGCTTAACTATTTATAATTGACCTTTGCACAAAAGAACATGAAATTTTTATAGCCTAAAGCCTCATTTATTAACTTTACTGGAGTGTAAAATATTGCTGTTTGCTATAAATTTGCACCAGGACAAACAATATATATGCTAATTAGTGGCTGTGCAGCCATTCAGGGGCTCATGCACTCACCAGTCATTTCCAACAGGCAACAGAAAAGAATGGCCTAGACAAATGACAATTGAGCAGTTTGATACTCTGTTCAAACAATGAAGTCTGAAGAGGTGAATTAATGGGCTTCATTAGAACAAGTCCATTTCCTTTCCATTTCCTTTATAAATTAGCCCAGGTAACATGCTGTGTCCCTGAGAGAGCTGAGCAGAGGCAACCTGCTGGGATGCACCTGCACAAGCCATCACTCTGGAGTTCCTTCATCACTCCTTACTCAGGCTTTCCCCTTCCTCTGACTTCCTTCAGCCCACCCAACATCTTCTCCGTTTTGTCTCCTCTGTCTGCAGTTTTCCTCCTCTGTCTGCAATTTTCCTTTTATCTTTTCCCATTTGTTTCTTTATTTTCTTTTTTCTTTTTTCCCCCCACATTATGCTTTTCTCCTTTTTGCTCCTGTTCCTAGATTGAAGCTTGAAGAGGGTAGATTTAGACTGTGTATTAGAAAGAAATTCCTTACAGTGAAGGTGGTGAGACACTGTAACAGGTCTCCCAGGGAGGTCATGAATGCCCCCTCCCTAGAGATGTTCAAGGCCAGGCTGGTTGAGCAACCTGGGCTAGTGGAAGGTGTCTTTGCCAATACCAAGGGGGCTGGAACTAGATGACCTTCAAAGTCCTTTCCAATCCCAACCATTTTATGAATCTATGAATCAGTATTACAGAAACTGAGTCAGCATTTCCTTTAAGGTTCCCAGGTAGAAGCTCTGCCCTTAAGCTTGTGGGAGAGAATAACATGTCCCAAAATATCATTGTTGTGGCTGCTCCCTCCCTGGAGGGGTTCAAGGCCAGGTTGGAAGAGGCCTTGAGTGACCTGTACTAGTGGGAGGTGTCCCTGCCTATGGCAGGGGGTTGGAACTGGATGAGCTTTGAGGTCCCTTCCAACTTCTATAATTATCATGAGGCAGATTGACATATCCAGAAGATTTCAGCTTAAAATTTATAACATTTCCAAACTACTCTTCAACTATTTTGCAACAAAACTGCATTTGTGTTTAACTTTTGTTCTGCTATCAATCTTATTGATATATTGAAATCTCTTAGCAAGACGAAGTTTTGCATGCGAATCAAATCTGTATTCTGGCATAAATGTGAAACCTAAACATTTCCCTAAACCCACAAACTTTCTGCTTCCTGGGGAATAACATAAACCCTGCTGTGAAGCTCTGCTTGGATATTTGTAAAGGTAAATAAACAACTAAGTACTCCATTAACAAAACAGTTGTGCAGGAAAAAAAAAAATAGATGAAACCAGCTTCATCAATCTCTGAGTTTCTACATATTAAAAGGAAAAGCTTCTTATGATGATTTTTGTTGTCTTATTTTCCCCATTTATTTTGACAAATTCTAAATGCACACAGTACCACAAGCTCCAAGCTTTCCCCACTTCTAAGAGAAACACTCTGCTGAAACCACAGGTTTTGCTCTTTTCTCATTTGAAGTCAGGCTTTTGGTTAAAGCACAAGATTTGGGCGAAGAAGAAAACTAATTCCAATGAGTAAGGTATGTGGTTCGGGGTGGAAATCATTATAGTTAGTATAAATAGTCCTTTTTCTCTCCCCTCCCCACCAAGTAGTGCCCCCTCCATACCTCAGTTTATCCAGAGAAGGAAGCACATGCAGCTATGTTTAGCCCATATCTGGAGCTGAACTATAGCAGTTGTTCTCCCACATGATGATGACTCCTCAGTAGAGGAGAAGAACCAGGACCCGTGGGTTGAAATGAAAAAGAATTGAAGGAAACAGCCAAACTAATATCAAAGCCACTATAAAGTACAGGGAGTCATACTCATCCCAGCAAGCATATGGTGGTCACAGCAAATGGAAAGGCTCAAGAGAACCATGGTGAGCCAGATTCCTCTGGAGATGGGGAAAAGCAGGAGGAGATTCACCAGGAGCAGGAACCTAAGCAGAAGAACCTCTGATCCTCACTAACCTTCTCCCTTTATACTGAGTATGATGTTTCTGGTTTGAGATGCACCTGTAGCAAGCTCAGGTCAGCTACCCTGGATGACTCTGCACTGCTAATGACCTGCAGACCATTGCTGGGCAAGGATTCTGTCCCAGCAAGGCCAACAATGTGGCATTGCTGTGACATATCAGATGCAGAGGCTCTTGTGGGTGGATTTTCTTTCAAATCTCAGTTGTTTTCCAGGGAAGTGAGAGGACAGGCTAGGAGGGGCTTATTCTTAGAGGGGGTTATTCTTGTTGCAGTCTAGTCTCAGTCTAATAGAGCAGATATATGGTTTGGGTGGTCTGACAAGGTGGACAGTCACAGAATCTCAAATTCACAGAATTAAATTGATTGGAGGTTGGAAAAGACCTCAAAGATCATTGAATCCAACCTATCACCTAACCCTTTTAATTAATCAGACCATGGCACCATGTGCCTCATGCAGCCTCCACTTGAATACCCCCACAATGGTGACTCCACCACCTCCCTGGGCAGCCCATTCCAATGCCAATCACTTTTGCTGTGGAGAACTTCCTCCTAACATCCAGCCTAAACAGGCTGTGTCCTCCTGTCACTGGGTGCCTGGGAGGAGAGGCCAACCCCACCTGGCTACAACTTCCCTTCAGGTAGTTGTAGACAGCAATGAGGTCTGCCCTGAGCCTCCTCTTCTCCAGGCTGAACACCCCCAGCTCCCTCAGCCACTCCTTGTAGGGCTGTGCTCCAGCCCCCTCACCAGCCTTGGTGACCTCATTGCCTCTTGTTGCCACTCCACCTCCAGGCTGCACTGTGGCCAATGCTTCATAGAGCACTCAGGGTTTGGTTCAGGATGAAGCAGTAGGGAAAAGTATCAGCATGAGCAGAGAACAGTGTTCAAACACCCACTGCCTTCAGAGATTACCTTTTAAATTGCTGATCGGGAGAAAAATTATGGGCCAAATTGTCTGCTTATGTAGCTCATCTCAGCTCCAGCAGAGTTCTAGCAGGAGATGTGTCTGCTGTGTCCAGAGTGTGCCCAGCTTTCCGTGCTCAAACAGCGTGACAATGGCTGAAAAAAATGCATGAGGTTTCCACAAGCATGTTTTGAATTCTGGTTTATGTGTCTTCTCTGCCTGAAATCTTTAGAGTGTGCTGGGATCATGGTGGGAGGGAGTTGTGGGTTGTTTTTCTTTCCAATTGCATCCACAGAGAAAAAGAGAAAAGCAGCACAGGTTTTTCTCACCTAGAAGAAAGGAGTGCTCCTTAGTATGGACCTCCAAGAAGTGGGAATTTACTGGGAAGGCTAAACAAGTCTGGTACCATTGGACAGTGGGATGAAGGAGAACACCTCTGGGATTTTTGTACACAGACAGTGATGTGCAAGTNTACCATTCTATGATTCTATTAATGCACAGTATCATGGATGCTTTTGCTGGTTCTCCTTTCACTGTCACTCTCTTTTCCCTAAGAGCAAACTGGAGATCTCTGTGATCTCACTGACACTTCCTCTTTTCACAGCCTCAGAAGGCAGATAAAGAGTTAACAACCCACATCATTCTCCTTTTCATCAACCATTGAACATCTCAAATCTGAGATGTGGAGCTGGCAACTCAGCTTGGCATTGTCTCCTACATTAAGTTCATCAGAAACGAATTTATAAGATTTTCCTCACATCTCTTCCACTCTCACACAGGAACTGCATTATTCACATGTCCATGTGCTAAAGCATAAACTGAGCTTTATGATTACCTAGACTCTGGTTTGTGAGCAATAAGTATATCAGTGAAGGCATCAGCACAAAAATATTGACCCAGTTCACACCTGGCATAAACCACCATTGGTTTCTGTGGGGTCATGGAATTTGGCTCACTGCTATAAACGTTTCCCTTGAAGTCCTACTCAACAAAGCATCTGGAAAACCTCCTTACTCATATCTTACGTAATCATGGTGCAGTGACAAAGCCATTAGGGCTTTTTTGTATGCTGTTGAAGCTGCTGATTCAAACTTTTCTCCAGTCTTATGCAACCCTCCTGTTTCACCTCTTCTTGGGACAACATGGCTGGAAATGGTGAAGGGGAGGGTGCAATGAACTCAGCATGAGGCTGTAATGAACCTGGCATGAAGGTGCTATGAACCTGCAATAAGGGTGCAATGACCAAGAAGACTCTTTCAGCACAGATCCCCTAATCCTTCCCTACACCAGCAGGAGCTGAAGGCAATGCCAAATGCTTTGTCATTTGCTTTCCTTTGCAGAAAGTGGCCTTTAAGTGTAGCTTCATCCCCAGTCAAATTAATAATGGTTGAGGCTGGAGCAGCTCATCCAGCTTCAGAGCTGGAAGGCTTTTCTGGATCACATTCAGCACCTAACACTCCTGGCAGCAGCGTCCAGGTTTAGCTGTTGCATGTGAAGGGACTGCTTGCCTTGACTGGTCCTGCACAATGGTTTGGCTGCCACTGCTAATATTTGAACAATGTGTTTGCCAATTACATTAATGCAAACAAGTCCCCTGAATCCCATGGAGAAGGCTGTGCAAATCCAAAGTGAAAGAGATCCTGGCGGCCTGGCTGCTCTGCAGGGATTTGTGCTGCATGGTAGGCAGAGGCAAGACAAGGACAAGACAGAGTAGGGAGATTTCTGCCTGGAGAGACAGGGTGGCTCAGCCAGGCTTAGCTTGACTCAGAGGTGGGTGACACCCAAAACTCAGGCTGGGATGCAGATAGATGGATGGGATATCAGAGATTCTTGCCTTGTGAAGGGCCTCCCAGGGGTCAAACATTTATTCCATTCCTGTTGATCCCCAGACACGTTCTTCCTCCAGGTGAAGGGATGTATCCAGGTGAAACATAAAGATATTTTGCACTTATTTTACTCTTATTTTCCTTTTCTAAGTGATCTGATCTAGTGTCAAAGGCTGACATCCTTTTGCTTCTGCTAGATGCTTTCTTCATAAGCCTATCCTCATGCCCCCTCATTTATGCCTGCTGTCTTCCACTACAACCTGCCCTAAGACTCTGCTGATCTCTCATCCTCTAGTTTGAGTAATCAGAAACTCTTTGAGGGTAGCAAAACACTGGCCCAGCCTGACCAGAGAGGTGATAGATTTTCCATCCAGGGAAACATTCCAGATCAGGTTGTCTGGGGCTCTGAGCAACCTGCTCTAATTGAAGATGTCCCATCTCACTGAGGGGGTGTTGAACTGGATGACCTTTAAAGGTCACTTCAACCCAAAATGTGCTATAAATCGATGGTTCTTTATTCCAGAGGAAAACATCATCCATGAGTAGTGAGAATGTGAGGTCGGGGGGAAAAAAAATGTTTCTCCAGAAGGTGTGCAGCAGTTGGAGTGTCTGGGATTCAGAGAGGGCAGGATGAATTGGGGAGTGTGACCATGCATGACAAGCTGACAGATGGCAACATCTGTCTTCTTTTGCCTCAGTGTCCCCATCTATGGCCAAGGCCAGCAGGAGCTAATGCTCCTCTTTGCAAAGGACATGATGCCTCCAGCTCCTGTCCTCCTCAGATCAGACCTGAAATCAGAGAGCAGCCTGGGAAATCAGGTTTTGTGCACACACATCCACGGCCACACACACACTGCCTCACATTGTAAACTGGCAGAGACCTCACCACTGCTGTCATGTGGAACAGAAAATACTGCACAGCTGATTCAACACCATTTAAAGGTCCCATTTGGAGCTGGTCAGGAGCTAAACCTCTTCGTTACAGATATGCTCATTAAGCTGTCATCGTTAATTGCCACCCACTGCCACCACAGTGCCAAGGTCACATCTCCAGGAAGGGGAAAATCAGTTCCACCTGGGCTCCATCCCACAGCTGGAGACATTGTCAGCACCCTGCTTTATCCCCAAGACAGCAACATCAACTTCTTGGAACAAGCAGAAAATCCTCCTGCTGCTCCAAAGTTCATGGTCTTCCTGTTCTTGTTTCAGATCCAAATGTCCATCTGTCTCCAGCCATTTCTTAATTTATGCCTGAGCAGTCTCCATTTGTTTCCTTCTGAACCTGCTCCAACATTGTGGGTTTGAAAGTTCACCTCCAGCCTGGCTGTCATTGGCTTTGTCTTCCACTTAGGAGCAAGTATGTAAAGCAGGAGCAGAGAGAGGCAAGCAAAACTCCTCAGAAAGAATAGACAAATTAAATGCCAGCTGAGTTCTGAAAAGCATTTCCTAGCTCAGATAGGAAACACAGCCTGTCCTTTCATTTTAGATAAGAAATTGGTGGGATTTGCTTTTAGTTTGCTTTTTCCCACTTTTTTTTTTTTTTTTTTTAACCTTTCCATGAGTCATCTCTAAGTAACTCAGCAGAGTGGTCATGGAAGGGATAAATAGAGGTGAAATTACAGCAAACTGACAAATTCAAATGGAGAGAGCACCAAGATCTGTCAGGCTGTCCCTGTCCATGGAATGACTCTTCCCTCCAGTGAATTCTTCTTTCTGTTTTATCCCTTTGGCTGTTCTCCTCTCCCAGGCTCTCCTCCACCCATAAATAAATCTTGCATCTCTGTGTTTTGGTCCTACATCCTTTATCCCTCATCTCTGCCTCAGGCCAATGATTCTGGTTTCCTCTATTGCCTCTGTGAAGCTTTTCTTTTCTGTGTCACCCNGCAGGGGGTTGGAACTGGCTGATCTTTGAGGTCCCTTCCAACCTTACCATTCTATGATTTTATGATTCTTCCTTCAAAATCCTGAGTTCCAGTCCTCCCTGTTCCAAGATGTCCCATACTTTATGCCACTATTTATATTTACCAGTAACATCCTGGATTTGGCAGTCTTGCATGTGTACTAAGACCCTTCAGGCATTCCCCTTGATTGCTTATTTAACCCCCAAATTGTCTTTTCTGTCATTATAATGGGTTCTTCCCCACTGTCATCACTGTCCCAGGTTGGGAACTATAGGGTTAAAAGAGTCTTCTAGGGACTTGAAGATTTGTTATTCAATCCCACAATTCTGCTATCTCTCCATAAGCTCAGGGCCAGGCCAGTTTGTTCTCCTTTCCTCCCCCTCCAGCCTTGCGTCGGGCAGGAGCTGCGTTATCGAGACAGACATGTAAGGATAGGCCTGGTTGGGGCCTCCAGAGGCTGTGCTTAGGCCTCTTGGATGGCAGAGGCATGGGGGGGGGGGAAGGACTGGAGCACTGGGGATGATAGATTTAGTTTTGGGTTGGGGAAAAATTCAGGGGATTCGATTATGGATTCTGTCTTTGCTTTGTAATTTCTATCTGTAACTCTCTCCAAATATAATTCTGGATTTTTTCTCCAATTCATTTGAGAGCTTCACTCTGTCAGCTCTTTAAACCCACGACAATCACAGACCTATGCTCCTCCCTCCAGAAGCTGCCCCTTTCCTTAGCTTTTCCCCTTTCAGTCATTCAGTCTTAGTCTTCTCTATATTCCAGAGAAACACTGGCTTGAAGAAGCTCTTCTGCTTCAGGGTCCACAGGTTTGCTGCCATTATATGCACCATCACGCCACACTTTTCTCTCTGGAACTCACTGAAGGCATCTCCTGGGTGACCTTCACTCAGCTTTGCTCTCCAGCACAAAATCCATGCTGTGTTTTGAAATCCCAGCACACACATAAGGGAGTTTCTTCCCCTACATGATCTCTCTCTCAGCAGCCAGTTCCTGAAGCATGAGATTAGAGGAAATGGAAGGTAGAAAAGCTCCTGTTTGCTGGAGAAACACAAACAAACCCCAGCACAGGTTCACCCCAGACCAGCATTCACCCAGGCACTGTATGGCTGAGCCCCAGGACCAGCTGTACAAGAAGG